>JANSTP010209546.1:0-11603 GCA_025330745.1 Cladonema radiatum | reverse complement strand
TTGAAAGTAAACAAACGATATCTTAGCTTTCTTGTCTACGTTGTCCCAAGCTGTTTTTCTCCCAGTGATGAGATGATTCTTTTGCATTTTACTGAATTCCCTTTTAAAAGAAAAGCAGCTTGGCTACGCTAGGCTAGTTGGAAAGGTGACAGATTTTTTAGTTACAAGAATTTAAATATTACTAAAAACTTTCAAGGCCTTTCATGGCATTAGAAACTTAGTGATGAGTCCTTTCATAATCCTCTAAAAATCCTTAAACATTCAAACTTTAATGACTTTTCGGTAGGAAAGAAAAACCAGTTTTCATATTTTTTTAACCTCTTGAATATGAACGAAAAATCCCATATACCTAAAATTTATCGAAATCTACCTTTACCAAACCCCTAAAAACTGAACAGAAAGTGTAAACGAGCCATTTCTTTAAAACTTGACACCCTCTTTGACTTTCAATTTTCGATTTCTAAGTTATTTGTCAGTTTTCTTGGTGGTCACACATTTTTTCAATACAGTACATCTCAATAATCATGTCAATAGCTTCTACATATTTCATTTATAATCAGTGAATTTAAGACGATTTGGAACCACCCGAATTTTCTACGACGTTATCATAGTTTGTGTTGAGCAATCTGGCTATCTCATTTTGACAGTTCGTTAGACCTTGCAGAGTTTTAATAGTTATATTGTCATCTAAAAAGCATTTCCTATTGGTGAGATATGGTCTTGCTGCGTTCCAGTAATCATTTTTTATAGTAGAGTCTTAGTAGGTAGATTTCCAAAAAAAAGAGTTGCGTGCCTTTCCTCTTACGGCAACTCTCTTGTTTCTCTCTTTTTTTCTATGAATTTCATTTTGCTTTATAAAGATGTCTTAAAAATTGGTTTTAAGTTTAAGACCTAATATAATTGCTTTCCGAAAGAGTTTGTCAAAGTAAGGTGCATTATTTTCTCTAATTAAACATTGCTTTGAGGTCGCATGTTTTTCAGCTACTCAGGAACGTTTAGAGCAAGAAAATGATAGGATTTTATCATATCTTCAGTAAAAATTAGGTTCGTATTTTTGACATTCAGTCTGAAGATTTCTGCATCAAAACGTTTTAGATCACAGTAAATAATTATCTAGAAGGGGACGACCTGTTTTAAATCAGAAAAAAAACGATACAAGTATGTGGCAATTACTTACACCTATTTCCATAGCTACTGACAGATAACAACAAGAAGGTTGGTTAGGTTGGTAAGTATTAAGTCAACTGTAGATGACGAGCTATTAGTAATCCAAGTATGAGACAAAGTAAGGTTGATTAATGAGTTGCAGTCGCAGAAACCGTCAATCAAGAAAAGCTGATATTCATTTAAAGTCACCTACATTTTTGTATTATTTCATACCAGTATCGTTTATCGTCAATATCATTTACTTATAGAAAGCTCATCAAATAAAATTGTTACATTATCATTATTAGGTGGCCGATATATAATTATTATAACTCATTTTTTCTTTGTCATTGTAATCTCTGATGTGATTATTTCATTGGTCTTACCTAAATACTTATCTAAGGGTTTACAAAGTACACCTTTCTTCACATATTCTATTAAGCCATCCCCTTTGGAATTCCTGTTTCTATCATCAATCTTGAATTGAGCATGAAGAAATTCAGAAATAATTTTGGTCTCAGCGAGCACAAAATAATTAAAATTGACTTTTGAAAAAATACTCATATATCCATTGTTTTATTACGTAGACTATTTATGTCAAGATAACCTAAAAGAAAGTTTTTCAGAATGAGGTTGAAGATTCTTGATAAGTGTTTGAAAATCCTTATTAGCAATCAAAATATCATTATTATCAACACAACTAGAAACACTATCCAGTTTGCGATTTCCAATAGTAGAACTTACTCGGAAGAAGACCTGGGGACAATAGATTCTTAACAATTATGTTGACGTAATAAAACTTTGTACCGTATTTACTTGCATAGAAATAAAAGAAGATATCAGAGTCATTTTAAAAGTGGAAAAAAGTATTTTCACGTCTATTATTGTTCAGAAAAGGTTTTTTAGCAAATAAAAACTTTACTATTTGCTTTTCTAAACTGTATTTTTCATGCTGTTATCAACACTTGATTCTCAAACATGAGATACCCAACTTACTAAGAATAATTTCCCTTGTTTATTCAAAGTTTTCTATTCCTTATTGTGGTTGTTTGACTAAGCAAAGTAGAAAAAGTGGAACAAGGCCGTTTGGGCAGACTAGTTTAAAAAACATTGAAACAAATTTTTCGAAATTCCAGACGTTCGAATCAGGATTCTTGAGCTCGTTGCAAGTGCTGGAATTAAACTTTATTTAAAGAGGAGAAAATTTAAATTATTATTTATAACTTCAATATGTACTTTGCCTTTAGTGACCAAACTTGGCAGACATTTACTTCAAGTGGCTCCAAACATTTTAGTGCAATGTTGACAGTATGTTACTATTGCAACAGACAATCACATTGATAAAAGCTCAATTTTCAAAATTTTTAATAACTTCATCTGTAGTTTGCCTTTAGTGACCAAACTGGATACATATATACCCCAAATGGTTATGAATATTTTAGGTCCAGTTTGTTGGTTGGTTGCTATGGCAACAATCTATAACGTTGTCAAAAGGAAATTTTCCAAGTTTTTTTATAGCTTTTACTTCACCTTTAGCTACCAAATATTTATATTCAGCTAATAGATGAATATTTTTAAGCTTCTGATTATGTTGGTTGCTATGGCAATGGGCTGTAACATCGTCAAAAAGTCACTTTATGAAAATTATATAAACGTTGAATAATCACAATACACCAATTTGACTGGCGGAAAATCTCAGGTTGCCAAAGGGACTAGTAACGAGACTTTGGTGGTAAAAAATATTTTTTCACGGTGAAGTTGTGTGGAGTATTTACTAGCAAATCACACATCTGACATTGTTTACTAATATATTCTGACAAGTTCTGATAGTTGCAGCCTATTTTGCAAACAAAACAATCTGTTTGTTATGGAGAATAGCAATTTTACTGTTTTTGGTTGTTCGAATAGCAGTTTTCATCTCAACAAATGGAAAAAGACATGCCCTCGCAACCCACCCAAGAAAGTCTTTCAAGCTTGCTGCTTTGTTGAATCCATCATTTCGCCTGTATTTGTTTCCTAGTTGAAAGAGGTTTAAAGATATAAAAGAGATGGGTGAGCTATCTCAGAAGGGTCAAAATTTCAAACGCTGGATGAGAGCTCATGGAAAAACCAGCATAGCTAGAGGAGAGACAGTACAGGTGTACAGCAATCATTTTGGAAGATAAACAACCCTATACCGTATTTGACAAGAGTCTGAGACAGTGTAGAAGTTTTCGTCAAAAGACCTTTGTCCAGGTTACCTGAAAGCCATGCGACAACATTAGTAAATTACAAGCACCACAAAACATTTGAATTTTCAGTTAGTATTGCTCCAACTGGTTTTAATGCATCTCTCCAAATGTTATGAATGTGTCGCTCGAGCTTGTTCTGATAGATTTATTTGCGTACAGATGGTAATTTTGCAGACATGTGACTTTGTTTAAAGTAACAATGCTTAGCTCATCATTCGTCATGATAAAAAATTAACCACTTAATATGATGCCAAAAGATGTTTAATTATCCTCGCTTGTGACACAGGGTAAGAAACAGACCGGAATTTGGGCAAATGAAAGGGACGCGTGACGTGCCGGCTGGGTGGAGCAACTGGATATTAAAATACAAGTATATAGTATATAATAAATACTAAGTATAATAATATAACTGTACACGGTATATACTTGAATCATGTGTGGAGCCTGGACTGTTAGAGGTAGGATTCTTAAGGCTGAAGCCTAGCGTGGCCAGCCTACAAATGCATAGAAATGTAGAGGCGCCATAAGGGTTGACGCCTAAGTTGCCTGAATGCACTGAATGACTTCCGAAAGAGGGTGCCAGAAAGTGAGCCTGAAGCTGCAATACATTGAGCCTGGTAAAAGCTGAATTAAAGCTAAAAACCCAATAGCCTACTGGCCAGTGACACAACTGGAATTACGAAGGTTCGTCTGATATCATCTCAATTAGAGGCTACAACACACTACGGGTTAGCTAGGATAGAGGGAGTTGCAGCTACGCCAGTCCCCAAAATTCTCCAAACTTATCAGTCAGGCCTAACACTGAGCTATGCATAAAACCCTTGAAATATCCCATATAAAATCAGTCTATGAAATAGGATTAAGATTTCGATAGACACCAAGTACATAAACCAGCAGAACAGGTATATACAGACTTAATTATTTTTTTAAACGGTACTTGTGACATTTTTTGGCACCATGGGACATACTACCATAATTTTTGCACCGGTGAACAGCTGAGCAACTACGACTACTACAATAACCTCCGTTATTAAAGTGGCTGAAGGGAGATGCTGGCGAGACAACTGAAGGAATTGGTTGACCTTGCTGCTGGGTTGTAGTAACAGGTAGCGGGGTGGCATCGATGGAAGGGCAATTAGAAGCAAATCGACCTGGAGTGTGGCAACGAAAACATCACGGTGTTGACTCTGCGGATTGAATAAACATCAGGTATGATTCCTGGTCAAACTGGTCAAACGAAAAATGATGGTTGTTAGCGACACAGTAACGAAAGGCTCTGTTATAGGCGTACCAGGCTTGGAAGGAAAATTGAGACACGAGTTGGGAAATATGCGATTGATAGTGCAACAGTTGATTGACCATGCTGGGATGAAAGTAAATAGTAGCGCGAAAACAGTTATTCCAAGCGGTCAACCATGACAAAAAATCACGAACTTTTGGACGGGTAGATTCTCCTTTTTGGCGGTTAAGTAGGTTATGAAGAGACATTTGAAGGGTATCCAGATCAGATTGTGGCAAGTAATTTGGTAAGAGAAGGTCAAAGTTAACATATTGGCCAGTGCAAATAGCAGATAAGGCGTTCCTTGGTATTGGCGGCAGGGCAATGGGATGAGATTGTGCTGTAGGAAGCAGATTTGCATGTAGGCGAGGATCAGCGGAAGGATCTGTAGGTAAAAATGAGTGGGCGGATGGAGTAGGTAATTGATGTGCTAAGTTATTCACAGAATAGGCACTACTAGTGGTGGTGACATGGTCGGCGGCTGGAAATGAGTTTGGCTGAAGAAGGACGTCTGCTGATGTGGATCGTCTGAGGACAGGTTCTGTAGTTGAAAAGGGGTGACGCGAATGCTAGTTGGTTTTACTTGGAGTGAAAAGTGATCTGAGTGTAGCAGGATCAGAGAAAAAATTCCTTATTTCGGCTCGCAAGGTGGACAGGAAACCAGAAGAATCGGACGATGGAGCAAACTGGGAACTAATTGAGGGATGTTGTAAATATGGGGAGGAAGTTGGTACCACATTTTCTGACATCGAGAAGCGAGGGTCGGATGATGGACCAAGCAAATCATTTGACGGCAATAGAGGTTGTGCAAAGCTAACACTAAGAGTTTGTGAGGTGGCAAGGGGAGTAAAAGTGGATAACATAGCGAGAGGAGGAGGTGGACTTGCCGAAAAATAAGTGAAAAACCTATGTGCCAGCATAGCAGAGGAACCTATTGAAACAACACTGTGAAGATTGCAAATTAAAACTAGTACTTCCTTTGAAAGGGAATTCCACTCTGCCAGAGATCTTGCTGCAGGCAGTAACTTCAATATGCTGGAAAGAGTACGTTTCGACTTCTTGGGTTTCGATTTGACAGGCGATGGCTTTTCCTGATGTCCAGAGATATCCTCGTCGTCGTTGCTTCCATCCTCCTTGCTCTCGTCGTCAGACTGACTCGCACTAAAACCCATGGAAATAAACAGCAACAGAAGAGAACATAAATAAATCATTCTGGTGGATAGCCACATGATTGAGAAGTTACAAGCACTAAATAGTCGTATAAATAAGGAAACTTAACTTTGTGAAGCAAAATCACAACCACAGTAGAACGTCTAACGTGTAGCGTGGCAATGAAGAAAGGAGGGAGTATGAACTTGTTAGCCACAATTCATATGTTGGCATCACATGACCTGCACACGGGTAAACTTGCTGGCTAATTAGATAACGTCAGTAAACTGACTTGCTTTAAACCATTAAAAAGCATTCTGAATCTCGAAAGATGTTTTACTGATTACTCAGATGACATTAGACGACATTATATACATTTACTTGTTTTGATTTGTGCAATTTGAAATACCTGTTAAATATGAAATACTGATAAATAAATGGCTATTTTTGTAGCCATTTCTTTGATTCGTTCCACTTAAGGACAAGCAAAAACCTACGTTAAGGACATAAATCTTTGCTATCATAAAAGTTTTGTGGAACCTATTTTTGCAATTTTGGGGCGAAATTGTAAAATTTGATTCCCCAAAACACTCTTGCAAAATTTAATTCCGCAAAGCTAAAGAATTTTAATGGTTGAAAAATTTAATTCCACATTTTGTGAAATAATGCATCCATAAACCTATTTTGAAAGATTTACATAAAGACAAAAATTTTCAAGATAATGAAACCGCAAAAAGTAGTTCTGCAAATTTCTAATATGGAGACTGATTTGCAAAAATCTATTCCGCAATTTACAGTTTTTTTGACACCTTATTTTTTCTGCAATTCTGCAATTTTTTGTGATCACAAAAAATAAAGCCGTAAAGGTAGAATTTGAGACAAATATTTTTTGTTATGAACCAAATTTTACTGATATGGTTATTTTCATTCCTCTTCTAGGAGTTAAACCTAGATCTTCGATATAAATATATTGATGCTCTAAAATATTGAGCTGCAGAGGTGTGTATGAAAATAACTGTTTCGAAAAAATATTGAAAAGCTGAAATTCTTCTTCTTCTCCTTAAAAATTCAAGTCAACAAACCATTTGAGAATGTTTTGTCAAATTCTTTTTCGAAAAAATGGCTATTTATAATCAGGCAAGGAAAAAAATGATTGCTCCTAAACATTGGATACATAGAAATCAGCAGTATATACGTCATACAAGTATCAGGCCACGAAAAACGTCTAAACAAGATGATGATAATCGGAAACAAAAGCTTCTGTTCTAAATATTAAACAAATTTGCTTAAAATTAAAAAATGTTATGAATACCATCTGATATGATTTAATAACAACATTTTTCTTTCGATTTTGGCACACTAGTTATTTGTTAAAATCTCTTGTCAATAATACATGTCTGACAAGAATTTATTGCATTTTGACTATCAATACTCTGATCCCTGCAAGACAAAAATATTTCCGAGCTTTTTTTTATTCCGTCGAACATCTACACTCATTTAAACCAAAATCATAATCCGAAAGTTTCATGTTTTTTTTTTTTCAGATTTATTTATTGAAACTAACTTAAGACCCTTTTTTGTGTTGTGCGGTTGGTTACCAAGGAAAGGTTTGTGCACATCCATCGATCCTTGTAGCACTGCTGTTTTTGTTTCTGATAAAAAGTTGCAGCATAAACACAGCTATGCGACAATCCAGCCATAAAAATGTAATGTACTAACACTAATTTTAATAATTCTTTTAAAAACACCAAACCCACAATTTACTGACTGCATTGTTGGCAAACTACTTAAGTAAATATGGGGTTGATTATCTATGCTGTGGTCTCATTCATAGCAGAAAATCAGCCATCAATAAACAGAATAAAATATCCATAACCTTTGAAGTGGCTACTAAACTCAAAGCTGAGCCACTATCACTGGAATAAGCCAAAAAGATGGCTGAAATGTCCATCATATGACTTTGGCCAGAATTCCACACCCTCATCAGCATTAATTAGGAGCTCAACCCAGTTTGATCTGCTACAAAATAATCTTTGAGACATAAATTGTTATCATAGTCATCTCTAAGCTCTCATGTGGACGTTTTGAACAAGGATAATTGGGAGTATTTTGCAGCTAAAAACTCTTGTCACTACTCTGCCTGTTTATTTTGAAATTGTAAGTCTTTCCACATCCAAACATAATTTGGGATCTTCTGTAGACATCTTTTCAACCATCTAATGACCCATTTTGACCAAACAGAGTGAAATAACTTAAATTCGAAAACCAAATTTTAACATAACAGATGAGCTGTACAGCTTTTTACTATGTTTCTCGAATGTTTTTCACGTTGAAAAAAATTTTTTACCACCGAAGTCTCGTCCCAGACCTCTGAGAAATCTCACGTCGAATTGGTGTATTGATACACAGATACCGCCAAAAGGTTGTGAATATTTTTAGAGACAATTTTACCCTTTCTTGCTATAGCAACGGCCTATTTAAAATTTAAATTCCAAATATACATGCTACATTTTGTTCATTAAAAGTAAATAACCCCCACCTTTCTAGGATATACCCTACTTTCTGCAGATCCTTTTTTCTAGAGATTTTTAAAAAAGGGGGAAAAAATTATATCAATATGGTCCAGCGGCGGGAAAATTATCCAAACATTAATAAGTATTCTCCCATGTATTTGATACCTGAGAATCGATAACTCATCATTTACAATATTGCCAACTAGGTAACATCAATAAACTTCTTCATACTGTATCAGGATCCAATAATAAAAATGCACTTTGGGTTCTTCCCGACAACCAAATTTTATTGTTGAGTGACAGTATTGTTTGAAGTATTTTCTGCTTAATGCATTAGAACATCCAAAGCACTATTATAGTCTAAAGCTTTCTTTTTTTTTCTGTCATCCTGACTTAGGTCAAACCATGCAGATGATGGAACTTTTAAGTATTACAAACTATCATGCAATCTCATTGTCGCACTGTTGCCAATTAAGGCCAAGTCAACATTTTGTTCTTGTTTGCTGATCAATTTTTCCATTTTTCCAATAAATTCGTCAATTCATACTTCAGCCTTTATGGTACTATTAGCACACTCGCCTCTATTTGTAGTAGTAAGCTGGGCTGGTAAATTTCCAATTCATGCTTAGATTCTCACCTCCTTATGCATGCATTTCTTCGTTTCTTCGTATTTGTAATTTTCAAACCACGTAAAGAACTTGTCACTTTTATCTCCCAATATTTTTTGCCATTTTCTTTTCAGAGAAAAATAGCGGATTCTGAAAACTTCCTGCGATTCAGAGTCAATTATCCCTTCCTCAAAGATATTTCCCATGTTCTCATCAAAAATATCAGCAACGATTGATTTCCCATTTCTCTCCGCAATGGCTATTTTTTCTTTTTGTCTTTTTTTCTTTTTGTTTTGACATGCATGAAACGAATGAGATGATTCGCATTCTTATATTTCTCTAGTGCTTCTTGCGAGAGTGCAATTTCGTCGTGAATACCAATGGAGCAAATGTTTTTAAACTCAACATTTAGCGTTTCTAGTGAGTGGAAGAAATATTTATAAGACTGTACATTCTTTTATTGATGAATATATAACAACCCAATCATAACAGAACTCTTAATTGTGGACCATTAATAAATTTTCATTTTTTGTGGCGGTCGGAGGTTGAACGTTGGGTCAACTTGAAAAATACTTGAGCAGGCCTCATCGTAACAAAATTGTGCAATGTCTTTAAATTGCTTATTTGTTCCCAATATGACTCTCGGCTCCAGTGCGCTCAAAAGAACTTTGAAAAAAGCTGTATCTTCTTCCCTTGCTTCCTCTTTGCACCTTAGTACAACTTCTGCATACAGGTCAGAGCTTGCGGTAAAGTTTTTTTCTTCGATGATATGCTTAAATACTGTGCGTGGTGAATATTTCAAAGTATAGAGCTCTCACTTTTGAGATTGAGCGAATCTCTGGCAGAGCAAACGACAGTATGAAAAACGTTCCTTTTGCGGTAAAGCAGCAGCTTTTTGCTTTTTCAAATTCAACACACTATTTTGCGTTCTATTTAAAACTACTGATAATTTCTTTTTGAAAAATCGAAAACATTATTAGGCACACTGTCTGGATCAGTGTTCTTCTCTGATTCCATAAATAATATAACACAAGTAATTCTAACGAAGCTCAGCTCTGCATGCAGAAAAGAATAAAGTATTTGATTGAAAACAATATAGTATAAATTGCAGAACAGATATAAACTAACTGTGAAGTTATTTGTTGGCAATTGACACTCGTTATTGCTACCAAAATCATTATTAGGAAGGCTGTCTACATGAGCGTTCTTCTCTGATTCCTTAAATAAGATAGTATAAGTCTGTCAAAAAATCCCTCAGCTCTGCATTTAGAAAACAATAGAGTATTTGAATAAAAATAGTATAAAGTAATTTGCAGAACAGATATAAAGGTACTGTAAAGTTATTTGATGGCGAATGGCGCTTGGTATTGCTACCGAAAGCAGTGTTAGGAAGGCTATCTGGATGAGTGTTTTTCTCTGATTCCTTAAGTAATATGGTACAAGTATGTCTAGGAAAGTTCAGCTCTGCAGGTAGAAATGAATAGAGCCTTATTTCGCGTGTAGAATGCAGAGAAAGGAAAGCTACTGCAAATTCACACAAGATGTAGACTTATGATACTTGTAAATAATCTAATCAACACCCAGATCTAATGTTGATATTTGTGGTTGATAACATAATTTAGTGGGCTTGCCACAAGACAGTCTTCTCCTATCTGGTACATAGAAGAAACAATCAGCCATAGGATATCACATTCAGGGAACTATTCCTTTATACAATAAAGTTATTACAAGAGCCTATGAGAGCTACACTATATTTTAAAGAGCCAATATCCAATATAATGCATTGCCACAAATATCACTTTAGGGAAGTAGACTTTGACGCTGCAATAAAGTTAAAAAGAACATTAGCGCCAAAGTTGTCGGGTCCTCGAAGCATTACATCGGATATTGGCTCTTTAAGTATTGAATGCAACATTTTGCAGGGACAGCTTAAGAAATGTTATTCTCTGATTTCAAAAATAATTTTAGCTGAAGTGAAAATGGGATAGTTCAATCATGGCTATGAAAGAAACTTCATCTTTTATAACTGTAAACTTTGGACTGCGAACTGAAACATGCGTTAGCATTTTTCTTTTTCTTTTAAAGTGGTGTTGGACAAGAAAAAAACCCATTAATCAAAACAATTTTCTGAAATAAAAATGAAATTTATTTTACTCAAATACTTCTATGTTTCTTCAGAGTATACCATTATTTGTACAATAGTGAATATTTGACAAACACAGATCTGTATTCCTAGGGAAAAAACAGGTAGAGAACATTCACCATTATAGTCCAGGTAAAATTAGGCGAAAGTGTCAAGTTTTAGGTGAACAATTTACTTTTTGAATTTTGTGTAGAAAGACCATTCTACTTTCATAATCAAGATGGTTTACAGCCTATCGAGGAGGCAACAAGGTGTGGCTGATCTAAAAAGGAGGGTTTTCATGAAAAACGCACCTTTAATTCTGATGGTTACCTATGCCTCAATGATAATACAATTAAATTATTTGTAGTCAGTTAATCTCAATGAACCTTTGTAAAAACCTTTAGTGGTGATAGTATGTTTTGTAAATAAGAGTGTTAAGAATCAGTGTCACGTGATTCAATGATGACGTCATAACAATTGCAGAAAATCGCTCCTTTTTGCTGTTTTACACCTGGTTTTGACCTTCCAGTTCTCATTAAGTAGGAACCACAA
>JANSTP010209435.1:0-11604 GCA_025330745.1 Cladonema radiatum | reverse complement strand
CTTTGTAATTGTGATACAAAGTTCCACTTAGCTTAGGGCACTCAATACGAATATGTTTTCCATCTATTGCACCCAAAACATGAGGAAAATTCCATACTTCTTCAAATCTTCCCGCTATTTGTTTCCAATCGTCGACGGAAGAAGGTCGCCTCAAGTACCGATCTTTTAAGGCATTGTATATTGCTTGACATGTCTCTGCTACTACATTAGAAACAGTGCTTCTGCCAATTCGGTAGCTATAAGACAGAGATTGTTGCGTTTCTCCAGAAGCTAGAAAGCGTAAAGTTATAGCCAATCGACCTGCCGCTGGGAAAGACTTTCTAAAAGAAGTGTTCTGTTTTTCAATTTGATCTTTAACAAGATCTAAAAGATGATCAAATCGATCAGGACTCATGCGGAAATATCTAAAAAACAGTTCCCTGTCGTTTCGCATTTCTTGAAAAAGGGTTTCAAAAGCACCATTTCTTTGCCTGCTCTGGAAAATATCTCGTACCCAACAACGCCTTTTTCTTTTCTTTTGTCTTTTCTTTTGACGTTCTGTCAATTCAGTGCGTATTTGCTGTAATAAAAGAAGTATTTTTATTCTTCCTTTCAATTTTTTTCTGTTCATGACTTGCATGTTAAAATGATTTGATTTTTTTCTGAAACATTTACGTTTAAACTATAGTGTGAACACCTGACCATTTTACACAAAATTTTTAAAACATGATTCGTTTTGTTTTTAAAATGAAGTTAAAACATAGTGTGAACTGGGCTTAAATTATTGTAGAAGTGAAAAAGAATTCAGAGTGGGAATAAATTAACTTATGCAAATAAGTCCTCCATTGAATTTGTGCGGAGAAGTCCCTTAGATAAACAGGGAAGAGATCTACAAAAATTGAAGTGTGGTTATTGCCTTATTTTTTATTGACATTACAAATGGATAAGTAAACATGATAAAGATCAGGTGTCTATCTAGTAAGTGTCTTTTTTGACATTCCTGTCTCCTTATCACTCGAGAAAAACGTTTGTCTTTTGTAAACTAACCTAAACAATTAAAGCAAAATTGAAACAAAATCACATGATAATTGAGTGGTAAAGTTATTTTTATAATATTATTAGATATATTGTCTTTACAGCAATAAATGTCTATTGTATTCTTATTATTGATGGAAAGAAAAACAAAATTTGTTGATAAAATAGCACTACTTCGCATTACGTACAGTGATAATAACATACTATTTACCTGTACTTTCTTGGCTGGATTTCTTCATCGCTGGATGATACATCATGCACCTGCACTGACAGTTCCATAACTCTATTGGTCCTAATGTAAGAGCAAGCACTTGAATGCTACTAAAATACTTTTAATAAGTAATTGTACAAAGTAAGCATTGAAACACGCATTTTATTATGAACCCGTTTGATCTCATTAAGAGATGTTGCATTTGGGTGAGGAGTAATGTGAATTTTACATTTCATTCCCAACGATTCAACCTTCTGTTTGATTGTTGGTTTAAAGTCGAATGAGCTTTCAACAGTCAAACACATCTCTATGTTTTCCTAAAGTATTGATCAACGATTGGCATTTTATAATTTGATAAGTCAAGATAGAAAATTAACAATAAAATAAAATGAAACAAAAATAAACATTTTATAAAAGAATAAAAATAAAATAAATAAATAGATAAATAGCAATAAATAAAACAAGTAAGGTAACACTTTACCAGTAATACACATCCAAGCATCTATTGTAGGAACGGACGTTTTAACTGAGTCATTTGGATACTTCAGCATAAATGTCAAGTAATACCCAGAGTAATTATCTTGTTTGTCCATTGCATTGTTTATCAGGTGACGAACCTCCTTCATGTAATTGTAGAAATTAATTTCATTGCGTTGAAAAGGTCGTTTTGGTCGAAATGATAACTCAGAAACATCAACTTCAATCAAAGGTGAGTTTTCACCTTCAGGTATATTCAATCAATCTACAAAGAAATGAGTAAAAGAAATCTCAAGTAGAGATAGATAAGAAAAGTTTTTAACGATAAATAAGAAAAGTTTTGTAAATGTATTCTTACCCTCATCTTCGCCAAAGCATGGAAGGAAATTTTTATCACCCCATTCTTCGTCAAAAGTTGGCTTTCGACCACATGATTGGTTTATCATTATGTTTTTGATTTATATTAACGTCTCTGGCTGGATTTCAATACGAATTGGAGCAGCTTTGATTGTCGCTGAATTGATCGAAATCTTGAAGATCTGAAAAGCTCAGCGCTTTCAATTTTGCCAACTCCCTTTCTTCAAATGCAATGGTTTTACACTCAACAAAATGATCCTCTCTTTTCTTGTAGAATCTCTCCTTATGCATTATAAGCTGCCTGTGACAATTAAGCTCTCGTGCTATCTACATCAAACAGACAAAAGCGTTATCTTCTATCCATTGAGGAGCGTCCATTCTCTGGATCGGTAAGCTTCAGTGTAGAAGATTTCCAACCTTTTCTCCACATTCTCTTCTTCTCTGCCGAAATTGGGAAGCTCGTTACTAATTATAGTTCTCGCATTTTTATGCTTTAGAGCTTGGGCAATCCAACCACCTGAAAGCAAGGCCTTTGCGGTGTCAACAGTCCTTGTGCCAGAGCTCCATAGCTGGGACTCTTCAGTCAACATGGAAAAACCAAATGATTTTTCCTAGGTAATGGAGAGGATATTTTTTCTGCCTATTATATCAAAGAACACTCGAGCCCAAGTGGTTTTTCCAGAGTTACTTGGGCCAACAACAACAACTTTTTTGGTTTTATGTGGAAGTTGGTCGTAAAGATCGCTTTGATAGAACTTGTTTAAAAAATTTATTCTAGTGACGTCACCGTTGAAGGATTCAGAATCGAAGATTCAAAATAACCTCCATCAGAATAGTCACCATTTACATTGTACGGAAAGAACATGCGCGGTGATTTTTTCCCAAGACCCTCTTTTGCAAAAAGACATGACACAAAGTCTCAAGAAGACAGTATAAAATAATGACTATCATTGACTTCAATGATATCGTAGAGAAAGTTTAGTTGGGGTATTGCCTATAGGTAATCAATAAAAAGGTTGAAATACTCCCATGTAAAAAGTCTTGAGATTATTCATAGAATGAATACACAATCATACTGGCGCTAAGCAACTACTAGTATACACCCTTAATCAACCTACCTAAAACTAGATACCCAATGCATAAAAGGTCCTCTTTATGAAAATAATACCATTGGCCCTTAATATGTACGAGAATATGACAGTGGGCCCTTGGGCCCTTGACTTTGAGGAAAGAATACATTGTAACAAGTATTTGATGGTAGGATAAATATACCATTGTCATGACTATACTTTGGACACAAGTGACCTAGTTAAATATGCCCAAAAACAGTCCACCCGAAACAAAATCAACCCTGTAATAAAAATAATACCATGGGCCCTTAATATGTATGGGAATCTCACCGTGGGCACTTGCTACCTTGATTTTGAGGAACATTTATACCATGAACAAATCACTTAAATAGTTATAAAGTATACACACCGCTATTCAGGCGTGTGATTTGGGTGCGAACCAATTAGTTGAAGACACGGAAGTAGATGCACAACGAAAACCAAAGGAAAAAGCTTGCTTTATAAAATAAAATCATGGGACTTTATTACATACAAGATATAGATAAAGGCCCGTTTAATAAAAATAATACTATGGGCCCTTATTACTTTTAAGAACTTGACAGTGGGTCCTTGGGACCTTCGTTTTGAGAATAGAATATCGAATGAACTGGTGTTTGTTTCATTTCTACTTGAATGAACTCATAAGCCTCGCTTAATGTTATAACATGGTATGCTGCATGAAGGGCCCACATTCAAATCATTTCATCAATAAAGGGCATATATATCAAAAAAGGCCCTAACTGAAATTCGGAACCTCACCATCATGTTGGTCTAAATGATGAGCGTAACAAACCATTTGTATAAACTTGAAAACAGTTTGCCAAAAAAAGAGCACAAAATAAAAAAAATGAAAAAGGCTCATTTTAGGAAAAAAACATCATGGGCCCTTATTATATATAGAAATTTGACCATGGGCCCTTCATTTTGAGGATATATTATATCGATCAATTTCGTATAGAATTATGTAACTCTACAAAGATATGAATATTTTGCAAAATACAAAATGCCCAAGGACCCACTGTTAAACTCTTACATCAATAAAGGGCCCAGATGTCAAGAGAAAAGGACCAATCAAAAATATACATTATAGACAGGATCATTGCAATAGCCTCTCTTGCACAGCGTAATAAATTATGCTGCAAATATTTTCTCTTTGAAATTCAAAAGGCTCAAGGGCACACAGTCAAATCCTTGTAATAATAAAGGGCCCAGGTTTCCATGAGAAAGCTGAAGCAAAGTATTGATTTTTGAGAAGGAGAATTAATTCAATAGCCTCCACATCATGTTGTAACAAGGTACGCTGAAAATATATTTTTCTATAAAATTTCAAGGCCCAAGGGCCCACGATCAAATTCTTATACTTATAAAGGGCCTACATATAACAGGAAAGGCCTGAGTAAAATATTTGTATTCAGTAAATTTTGATGCAATAGCCTCTGTTTCATGTTTTCCATCAGTGATTATACAAAAACTAAGTTCTTTGAAAATTAAAGGCCTAAGGGCCCACAATCAAACTCTTTTATCAGTAAAGGGGCCAGATATTGCAAGGAAAGGCCCATCAAAAAAATCAAAACAAACAGTTTTTGCAAAGTTCAGTTTGCAGATGACTTTTACTGAAATATTTCTTAAGAAAAGAAAAGATAAATATGGTTATACCTCACATGCTTTTGACTGCAGAAGGACTTTATGACTTTTCTTTTAGCTGAGTTATTTTGTCTTAAATTGCTTGACAAGATAACAATTTCTGTACATATGATTCTGCATTGCAGAGAAAAAGATATGTATATTGCGCTACGAATTGAAAAATATTTCCATTAAAATTCTTGCATACGCTTCGAAAATTGGAGTTGCAATAAAGTGTTCTAAACTAAACTTACATTCTTCAACTTTTGCATAAATATTTCCCTTACACAAGCAGTGACGTAACTTAAACATGAACTTCTGAGTTACCTCAACGGCTTTACCAAACCCTGTCGTTGGTTTTAGTTGAACAATTTCTTTTGGTTCGTCATCGCCGTCAAAGGGATGTACCCAGAGTGAATAATTGAATAATTGTTATTCACTCTTTCAGAACCATCAAATACTATAAGTTTTTATTTAGTATTATTTCATTTTCTCTAAATTTCTCTTTCCCTAAATTAAGAAAAAATGTTAAATTTTCTTTCCAAAGTCATATTTTTCCCGAAATTTTATACGGAAAAACCTTTCGGGTCTTCATTTTCAAAGTTCGTTTACAGTCCTGAATTTTTGAGAACTCCAGGATGTAAACAATTACATCATTTTTATTTCTTCACCATATTGAGGCCGTGCTATTCACTCTTCATGGGAAATATTCACTTAGAAAAATCGAAAGTTAATAATGCTTGGTCTGTTTCTGATATGAATTGAAGTAAATTATTGAAGTTATTCACCCTGGGTACATCGCAGTTTTTGAACTTAATTGGCGACACAACTGAAAAAGGGTTATCGAGATTTTATACATTGAGAAAAATCACATAGAGCTTTCTTACATGAATGGAAAAAATGATCGCAAGAAGGATATAGTCTAAAAGTGGTTAAAGTTGAGGTCATAAAAAAGTTTTATAGAGTGAATATTTTCTTCAGATAGATCTAGCAGACTTTGTGTGATGAAATTGAACAGTTTTTAAAATTGTTTTGATCCATGATTTCTCTACATTCAGCTAGCTACATGGCCTTGGAGTTTTTATATTTTGTGATGAACTGAGTAGGCTGTATTTGTTTTAATTGACTTTTTTAAGTAGCTAATGTATTTTCTCAGCTACTACAGTCCTCACCAATTTGTAGTTGAAACAGAAAAACAGCCATTATGAGCCATCTTGTTCTTGATCAGTTAATTTAATTTTTCAAGCTCAGCATTTTATGGAGAGTAATCACTCTCAGACTCCCCGATGCTCTTTTGTAATTTTTCATAAAAATTCCTTTCTGCGATTATGAAAGGGACTGAAATAAGAAATGAAAAATCAACTCAATTGTGGCCATACTGTATGGATCAATGAATACTATATTATATTATTGGTTTTAGAAATTATGTTCATGGAAACAAGGAAAAGTTTTGGTTGAGCCGTTTCTTTGGTTGTCGATTCAGCCTAAAATTTCAGATAATTGCATGGCACACTTTCCTGGTCCTGCGATCGAACCTGTCATAATTTTCTGAATACTATATGTTTTACAATTCAATTGTTTTGTTAGACAGTAATTAGAACTTTGACAGTCTATTAAGTTTATGGAGTATGTATGCATGGCCCATTTTATAGAATCAAAATTAAGTCTGGTCTATCTTCAGAATCCCATGATCTGTTTTAAAAAACTCTTGTTATTAGCTAAATATTTTGAAGAATCTGTTCAAATTTATTAGTCTGTAGAAAGATGACACCCTTTGGCCTTAAATAAGTCTCTTTCACATGAGAAAGGTAAGAAAATGTTTATTATATATGTTCATATTAACTAATGTTATTATTTTTTTTTATTTGACCTTTTTTTTCTCAAAAAAACTAGTTGATTTTGTGCTTTTCAATATGTTGTTTTTTTATCTATTGAAAATGAGGGATTTGGAAAATTTAATTTGATGAAGAAGGCAGGAATATGAGTTGAAATTCTTACAGCTTGGAAAGGAGTGAGATAAAAAAAGAAAAAACATTTTATTAAAGAATTATATATGCTGAGAGTGGTTAGCTCATATTGCTGCTTTAAATTTTTGGTTGTTTGAGACTTCCTTGCTGTTATTTTTTTAGTAACAGCATTCTTAGGAAACTAAGGTATAAAGGGGCATTTACATTAACTTTAGTCTCTTTTTAAGTCTATTGTATATGCTGTATATATATAAGATGTCGTATATGCTGTCTTTGTTTCCTTTTTCATTTTAAGTTATATAAAAAATATTTTGAGGATTTTCCTGTTGCTTGGTCTTATAGCTATGGATAACTTCTGCTTCAATGTTCTTACATGATTTCATATCATTTTATACATTGGATTTATAAAATTATTATCAACACTGTGTCCACAGTATTTTAAATGATTGGGAAAATGATTATTCTGATTTACTAGTTTATTGTCCAATGTCTCTCTTTTGTTTTCCCTAATTCCTCCACCCTATGTGACAATTTTTTAAAGTTTATTTATCGTCCATCAAGAAAGAAAATATCCTTCCACAGATGGAATGCTTTGTTAAAAAAACTGATACAAACTTTATATCTGCTAGTGTTCTGACAGTACACTAAAATTCAATACAGACATTGCCCAAAATGTTTATGGATGGTTCTAAGAAACTACTTATAAGGCAAATTTAAAATCAAATTTCTTTAATATCTTCAAATTTTGCTGTTATTGTTTGATGTAAAAGACTCTCTGAAATTGCTAAAATAGCCAAAATAGAGGGTCTAGATTTGAAAATTTACTTCGCCACCCAACCATGGTGGGCGGGAATCTTTAGGCCCCTTACATTATTCACATTTCCAAAATCCTGGGTACATCCCTGAATGTGTTGATTCGCATGCCATCCAGACTCCTTTAGTTTTGCCAACCAACAATGCAGTGGTCTTTCCATCTTACTGTTGACACATATAACTGAAACAGCATATATCTCCTTTCAGGATGAACGGGTTCAGCTCAGCATTCTTATATTTACATTCATAATATTTTTGGCATAGGAGCTCTTGTCGTCCCTAGAAGTAAAGGTTAAATCCAGCTAACTTTATAGACTTTAACATTATAATGAATTTATGATTTAAGTTAAGTATGTACCTTTAGCACCAGCTTCAATGCTGCAAGCATGTATTCTTTCTTATCCAACAGTGACTTTTTGGTATTAATAGCGGTGACCTCCGGCATCATTCCAGTATCGTACAAACATCTATATATTATATTGTCATTGGTGTTGTCACTCTGCATGTAAACTAGATAAAACATTCTGGTAAAATACACTGTTCTTACGCCATAAAGCCTACACCTTTACACAGGAGAAACAGTAAAATGAACATACCAATAAAATATCCTGGTCGATATGAATCATTTCCTGCACTTGAGTTTGACCCTGTCCCAGTGATGGAGCTAATAAAAAATCATATGCCTTTTAGTTTTCTGAGCATGTAGTCAAGCTTTTCTCTTTGATTCAACAAGTTAACTTGCTCCCCATCAGGACTTCCACTATCATTACAATCACTTAATAAGACCCGGCAGGCCATAAAGGAATACTTCCCATGAATCTAAAAACAATGATTTTTTATTCAACACCTCCTATATTTCTTGAGAAATGTGAAGAAATATTTATAATAAACTTGCCAAAGGCATTAAATGAAACGGAAGAGAACACTCTATCTTCTTAAATTGAAATGATTTTGCAAGTTTAAAGTTTCCTTTCAGAGGCATCGTATTTTGTTGCTCAAAATAAAGTTCCTTTTTTAATTAAGAAAATTCAAACAAGATAAGCACCTTTGAAATACACACAGCTTTATTAAAAATGTGTCCCTATAAAGGAATAATTTTTCTACAACGATCACTAGCAACTTTGAAAAATACTTCCGTTTTATTATTATCTCTTGACTGGACTAAAAAACATGTTTACAATTATTCTGCGTTTCCACTTGTACCGGATAGCTTTGGAGCAAACTAGTTTACTCCCATACAAGTGGAAACATTCATCAGAGTGACTCCAATAGATAGATTTCATGGTAAACAACAATTGAATATTACTCTCAAAAAACTTTATATATTTGAAAGTATAATGCATTATTAACGATCAATTTGGTAATTATTTCTTTCAAAATTTTTAAATCAATGTATAAAAGCACTCGACCAAAAAATTAGAGTCATAACGATAAACAAGTACATCCATTCACTTCGCTACGCTCCGATAACTAAGTGGAAACAGATACCCTATCTGGTATGATTTCCACTCCGCTCCGAAGCTATCCGGTACTAGTGGAAACACAGCATTAATCTCTCACTTTCTTCAATTTTTAATGCTTCGCTAATCACTGTATAAGAGTTAATTACATTTTGATTATTTTTATGTTAATTAATTAAAGACTTATTCTCTTACCAAGATTACATACTTTTTTTGAAAAGAGTTTACATGCGCCATATTTGAGCTAAGGAACAAAAAAAGAGGATCTAGTAATACCCCTTAAAAATCTAATATTATAAAAAATATTTTCTAACTAAGTTGAACGCTCTGATCCGTTTTATCAAAATAAAATAGGCTCTACTTGTTCTTTATTGATCAGTTCTTTTAAAAGCAAAACTGTCCATTAACTTTTGGCTATTAAAAGCAATTAGTATTTTCCATAACGATAAAAACTGCAGAAAACGTTAAAGGTAGTGTCTTGAAAGATGTGTGTATAAGAAACGAATTTTTTTATGATTTAATTTTTTTACTTTAAAGCAAAGGAAAAGTAAAAGAACTATGTCGTATTTAATGTATAAATGAAACCGTTGGCGAATCTGTTAGGAAAGATTCCCCTCGAGGCTTTAAAAAATCTAGAAGATTAACACTAATGCAACAAAAAGATGGTACATTTCTCTGCCCAGTAGAGCACTGCAAAAATGATAGTTTCACGTCAAAGCGAGGATGTAGGAAGCATGACTATAACAAACACAGTTGGTACTACTATTTTGATAAAAAGCCAAGTGCTGTACAAGAACAATAATCGATCCAACAGCTAAAGATAAAGGAAAACATTAGACCCATCACATCCATCATGCCAACATTTAATATTATGTGCAGTTTTGCTCAGACATTCATAAACTGGCTAAAAAGTAGTGGAGAAGGTTCGAAGAGTAAGACGCAAGCTGAGGCAATAGCTAAAAATACATTAAAGTATTTGAAATTCTGTTGCAGTGACACATTCTATGACTGGAACATCCCAATTAATATTACTGATATTTGTTTTGGTTCTCAGAAAATGCTTGCCGAGTTTGTTTATAATTTAGAAGAAGAATGGGAAATTGGATTTTCGGGTTTTATTGGCTATAAGATCGCACTTTCAAATCTACTAGACTATCGCCGATGCAATGCTACTTGTTCTTTAAATATGCAAACGATGATAGCAACAGAGGTATGTATCGTTAGGGTAAAAAAGACTCTATCGAAAAAAAATGTGAAAAGAATGTCACAACATACTGAGCATAAACCATTTCAACAAGATGGATTGCTGGGCGACATTAGATGAATTGCAAAAGGTAATCCCTTACCATTCTACCAAATTTGAACAAATACTAAAAAATGCAAGAAACCCCTCCTCCTTTGTCCCTTTGAGTGATCTTTCTTTCGCAACATCAATTATTGTAGCAATTCTGTTTCTTATGGTTAAAGCAACGAGACCAACGACTTTTCAATATCTTACAGTGCAAATGGTACAGCATATCAGTAATAAGAGGATAATAGGCCAAACTATGTTTAAGACACAAACAAAATATGGATTTGATTCTCTTGTAATAAAACCCGAAGCCGCCGCAACACTGCAGCTTGCTGCAACCTCGACTGAATCCCAATTTTGACTATCTTTTAGTTAATAGAAATGGAGAACAATTAAAGAACTGTAGTAATGTTTTCGGTCGGATTGTTTTGAATGCCATAGAAAGGTACATACACTCTACTCGCTACCGTCAAATCGTTGAAACAGAAAGTGCTACAAAGCTTTCTATAGAACAGCAGTTAATCATCAGTAAAGATCAAAAGCATTCGTCAAATGTGGCCCGCACACACTACAGGAAAACACGGTCAGAAAATGTAGCTTCTAAAGCCTCTGAGCTCATGGGCAAATTGCGCAATGCTTCGCAATCTACGTCAGTTTAGTTAAACGCCACTGATTTTGCGAGAAGTGAAGAAAGTAAGGACATCGGTTGCGATTTTAGAACAGACAAGGAAAGCTTAAGAACTGGAACTGAAAACGCAAAGCGCAGAAAGAAAATAGCATTTTCAGAGGAAGAAGACACATTTTACGACAGGGGATTGAAAAGTATGGTACGAATAGATGGTGCACAATTTTAGCAGATAATAACTTCAAATTTGATCAATGTAGAAGTGCAGCAACACTTCAAACAAGAGCAAAATCTAAAGGATTCGAATAATTTAAATTTTCAAGTAGAGTATTATATGTTATTGCTTAGTAATTTTTTGCTTGGTTAGGTAACTTTTATAGGCATGCCCTTAATAACTAAGCATCATTAGCATCATAAATAATTCTCAATTTAAATCAGCCTTTCGGTATTGACTTTCAATCAAGCAAGACGTATTACATATTAATAAATGAGTTACTACAAGAAGAGGTTTTTAGTTAAAGGAAATTTTTCTTTTCACGGATGTAGCTATCGAATGAAGCAACAATTAAAAACTACTCTAAAAAGATTTCATATATTTTGAAAATATAATGCATTAACGATTAATTTGGTAATTATTTCTTTCAAAATTTTCTAAAT
>JANSTP010209213.1:0-11606 GCA_025330745.1 Cladonema radiatum | reverse complement strand
TTTCGATTATGTAATACTAAATAAGAGAGCTGTCTGGATACCAGATTCTTTCAAAATATGGCCATATCAGAGTAAATAAACATTGACAAAGCTTAATTTCGTTTTAAATATTCAAAATTAGAATTCACAGCTATAAGAGTCAAAGGGATTTTTGATCACAACAAATTCAATACTACATCTGTGAGAGAAATAAAATGAAGTAAACTCACCTGCTTACAAGACAAATGCTTAGGATGTTCTGGAACCGGTGGAGGTGACAAAGGTATTGGATTATTTGGATTTGCTGAAATATATAATACATTGATTTTTACATGATTCTTTATTGATTGGGTGCACTAAGCTTATAAGACCCAAACTAACACCATTGCAACTTTAACTATATTGGTATCCTTTCCTTTTCTGGTCAAGTGACCAAAAATATGATAAAACAATCGTTTTTGTTGTAATGCCTATACTTTGCATTTGTTTGCCAAAATTAAAATCAGAATTTTCCAGCAAAAATCGGTCAACAAAATGATTAAAGCAAAATATGAAGTTTTGTTGATATTTACATAGTAATTCCTTTTTCATCCCAATTTTTGATAAAAACAATTTTTTGACCAACTGATCCAGTTTTAAGGCTCTTAGAATAAAAATATTTCACTAGTATGCATCGAAAAAAAAGTTGGGAAAGCAACGAAAAATCACTTTACACTTATAGAAGTTTCAGAATTTTTAAGAATATTTGGTCTGCAGGGCTATTCCATTTTTGGAAGATTTAAACAAACTTTTTATTATGGCATCATGACACTGTCTGAATAATTACAAAATTCCAAATACAAACTGATGTTCTCAATCAAGTGAAAAATCTATTCTGGGGCTTTATGGTAAGACCCTCTCAAATGTTTATATGGAAACATTAAAACAAGATACATAACTACAGACATGTTTAGATATATCAAAATCCTCTTAAAATGGTTGACAAAATCCTTTTTTATACAAAAGGCAGAAAGTAATTTGAGTATTTCAGAATATGAAAGATTACCAGTATTACTTGTTGACTGCATTTCAAGATCTTTCTCCGATGGTTTCCTTTCCAATAAAGAATTTTTTGAGTGTTGACTAGGCTAAACAGAATAAAACTACTATTAGCAAAATTAATTTTCATTTATTCACAGGATTATTAGAACAAACCTTGAAAAAAAAGGTTGAGCAGTAATTTCATTACAAAACCTTTGCATCATAATTTATTATCAAAATGCCTTGCCACAGGGACCCATAGTAGAAACATAATTTATGGTCTTTCGACAATGCTATACAACTTTGGGTTCTATTGTATCTTATTTGACTTTTCGTTCTCAAATTTTTTAGCAAAAGATTTATACAGACATTTGGAGATGAGTGGAGATAAAGTCCTCATCGAGTCCAGGTTGTACTTTTGCTTTGGAATCCCTTTAACAATTCAAACACTCACAATAAACAAGCAGACTTATTACAGACTTGAAACTTTCAAAAATCAAATGTGGTTTTCCCGTAATCTTTGGGCAATTAACAACTATACTGAAATATTATATGAAGTTATAAAAAATTTGAAAAATCTAAAATTATAAGGAAAGGAAACTTACGCTATTAAAGAATGCTTGATTTGAATTTCTAAATATAATAAGAAATAAATTTAAAAAAAAGATTTCTTTTATAACCATTCAAAGGAAAAAAAAAAGATTGTATTGTTTCATCAAAAAGTTGGCTTTACAAATTAGTTGAAAATTAACCAAAAATTAGTTACATAATAGTAAAAAGATAAAAAAAATTATAAAACTGCCAACCTTTGCTTTCTTCTCCACCAAATAACAAATGTAATGACAAGAACAAGAAGCATTCAAGCAGGTATCACAGAACCAATAATAGGGATCTTATCTGTGCCTTCTTCTGGTGTTGTTTGCTGAAAAAAAAAATTTTGAAAATTCATCTCTAACCTCAAATGAGTAGTTGCAAAAAAAATTTTTTAATTGACCTGCCTTTAAAACAATAGAATCAATGATGAAAAATAAGTGAAGTAAAAGAGTTGAATCATAATTTTTAATTGTGAAAAGACAAAAACAATGCATGCTTATCAATTTTGGAATATCTTTTTAGTTGGAAAATATTAGTATTAAACATCTTTACCAAAAAGAATATTAAGAGGATTTTCAATTCAAATTTATAAATTTTTCAAAAAAATAATAGTAAAAAAAGTAACAATAAAAATATAAAACAAATAACAATAAAAATAAGAGAGCAAGAATTTCAAACCTCCTTAATTGGATTAGTACCAGAAGTTGCTACAGTCGGAGTCTAAAAAAATCAATTTTCAATAAAAAGGCATATCAAAATATCAAAAAACTGTAACAAATTTACCTGTAAAAATGTAGCCTGTTTCAGTTTTGCTATCAGACAGAAAAAAACATTCAAAGTCTTATACTCTTGAGAAAATTTCTGATCTTGATTTGAAGCTGCGTTACAGACTTCAATTTTTGTTTAATTAATAACCTACAACCATTTCCCATATCTTCGATAAACCTATTAAAAACATTCCTCTAACTTGAACATACAATATGAGATACTAATAATTTGGTAGTGTTTATTTCTCTAACAATTCAGCTATTAAAAAAATCAGGAAACCAGTGTTAACCCTATTCAGGCTGGGCTTTCAAGGTGCTCATCAAAGCTTGGAAGTGGCATTTTGATCTCCACCTCCTCCTCTAAAAAGTCAGGAACAACATGCCCAATTGCCAAGAGACTTTTAGATATTGAAAAGGAGTCTCATATTACACATTTGCTAAAGAAAATATTTTGATGATGTCACCACTTCTATGATGAAATCATTATAATGTATTTGATGTTGCCACATTGAAAAAAAATTAGCTAACTTTCTATATTTGCCTATGATTTATAAAAGATGACGAAATTTTTCAGTTTTAAATCAATGTAGTTTTAAAAGTTTTGAAATTATCATCAAAATAAAAAAAATAGGAACCAAAAAATTGTTGGAATCAGGTCACAATATTTTTTTCTCAAATTCACAAACATGCTAAAAAGATTTGTTGCCCCCACGTATCCCTCTCTTGGCCCAAACGGAGTTTAAGGAATTGAAGAAAAAACTAAAATCAGAATAAGTGACTCACTGTTGGTGGACTATTGTCGAACTCGTCTAAAAGAAGTGGAAATAAAAATAAATATAAACCGAGAACAATTTTGTTATCAAGCCTTGCCTTCAAATTCACACCAGGTGAGTGATTGCCACTCATAAGACAATTATGAAAGCAGGTTTGTAACTTTACATTGATGGTTTGCCAATCTTGATAACAATGTAGATGGTTCATTTGTTCCTAATGAGCGCAGGCAAGTAACTTTAAAAGTCCCCGCGATAAAGACGGTATGGATGGGACAAAATAGTGTGTGATATGTTGGCGCCATTTTGTGTAATAGTTTGCCATATGATATAAGAATATATAAGTCACTTTCTGAATTTACTGAGAAAATTAAGGAATATGTATATATTTGCAAATATCGATTTTGTGCCAAATAGATTTATTTTATTTTTTTCATTTGATTCTGTCAACCTCAATTAACATTTTGATATATTAATTTAATAATTTTAATAGATATAAATATATGTATAGCGTGTTGGAATTTAAAAAATTTTTCTTTAAAAATGCTTTTTGGGTGCTTTTGCCAACTTTTGTGAAATCTATACAGAAGAAATGCCAATCACAACAGAGAGGGGGAAATATTTGTATGGACTATGTGAGCAAAGAAAAGTTATTACAACAAGCAATTTGAAGGGAAAGAATCAGCTCACCGACTCAAAAATCAGCTATAAGTTATTTAAGTCTTATTTTTCGGTTAAAACACAAAAATTTAAATGATTTCAAATTCACCAATTTCAATTTAACTCTAAACTTTCATACATCAAATAGTTACTCAAAGTCGTTGACATAGTTTTTTTTTCCAATTGATAAGTAGAACTGATAAATAGAGATGATATCATTTAATCTTACCTAGAATAAATTCAGAGAAGAAAATCTGCATATTTTATAGATTTAGTATGTCCATGTTAAAAGTTTTATTATAAATTTGCACTTCTATTTTATAAAACTATTCTTGATTTTTATAAAACTATTCTTATATTTTTTTACAACATTCTTCACATTAAAAAAAATCAAAACAATTAAGAATAAAATTATTTCAAGATATAGAAGACTCACGTTTAAAATCACCAAGTAATTTGAACATGATACACGATTCTTCAAACCATTCATTTTGATTATTGTTTCTACATTGAATAACTAACTTTATGAGCAATCCTTCATAGTTGCTGCGCAATGAATTGATATCTTTAGCACTGTTGTGTATCTAAAAAAATGGAATTGAAAAAATCATACTTAAAGAAAATTGAACACCAATTGGAATACTGAAATGGTAAACAACACACAATAATATTGAAATCATACCAACTTCAACATACCAAATTGGGTTTATTGATGTATCTTAACCTACTTCCCAAATTTCTAAACCCTTAGAGACGTTCCAACACGAAAACACAAGTCAATATCATGTGAAAGATCATAAAAAATGATAGCGACTTTTTATAGCATAACTATATTCTCAAACGAACACAAAAATGTGATGATACCCACCATTACACTCTGAAAAACTGGGATTACATTAACAATTACTGATAAAGCATTCTATATTGACACTAAAGGTTAATAATTAAAATTAATAATACAATTAGTGTGAAGTAAATGTCAATATTTTGTTCTTGAAACATCCAAGTTTTAAAGAACATTATCATGATACGCACACCCCAGCCTCCCACCGGGGGCTAAATTTTTTTAGCATGCCTTAGTTAGGGGCAAGAATGAAATTTACTTTTTTGGGGAACCTTTGCTGTTGGGGGGATCTAAACACCCATGAGAGATGTGCAGGCAGTTTCTTTAATCAAAGGGAATTAGGTCATTTTGAGTAAATTAATATCTCTTTTGAATCATTATTTTTGGTTCTATTCTTTGTGTAAGTGCTCACAATTTATTATAGTTTTGACCCATTTCTTCGCTCTTGTGGGCACTTGCGATAAATTATTTTTGCCACAGCTCTATAGATAAGCATTTAGATAAGGCTCTTATAGATAAGGAGAACTTAGTGGTATAAGTTTTTTATAAAAACTCATCATCAGAATTCTTTTCCTTCATTTTGCTAGTCTTTTTGACAATTTACTAGCACTTCACATTTTTAAATATCTTCTTGCATAAACATGTATTGTTTTAAGGATATGACTTTTGACTAGCTTTTTTAATTTTATGGAAACACTTGTTTTTGAGTGTGCGTAATCCAATATATTTGCATATCTTACTAAAACCTTGAGTAAAGTGTTACTTATAAAATAAAAAAGCTAAAGCTCTTTGAGGCCTCACAGATATTGGTTTTTGGTCTCATTTATCTTTCCTTTAAGAAAGGTGACAACCATGGCCCTGGGTATTTCACTGTTGCTGCAATCGGAGATTGGCCCTCTAAGGAATAAAGTAAATCTAGATTTGAAATGATAAATTCTCTTATAGAAGTATTCTACTGACAAAAATCAAAAATCACTGGTTTCACAATCTTCAGGAAATGAGGGCAGAAGCACTTAGGATTTTTAAGTTATTAATATTCATGAATGTCATTTTTGTTTATAGAATGTTTTAATCAGATAAACTTTTATAGAACGTTTTGTATGAGGACGTGACGGTATGCTTCAAGTTGCAATATTTAATATAGTTTGATTTATTTTAAGCATGTTTTGAAAACTTTGAGTTCATACTGGGGGCTAAGATAGTTTTATACCAGGGGGGACATTATCTTTAGGGGGACCTAATTTTTCTGGAGGGGGCTACCACCCCTCTACATACCATGACAAATTAATTCCATAGTGATAAAGTTACTTATAAAATATTTTGTATGAGACCAACTATAACCAAAATTAAATAACCATTTTGAAACTTCTATGTATCATTTTATGACTTGACATTATGATTTAAAACATGAAATAACAAATAATATTAACTCTATTCATGCTGGGGGAGGTACATAAGTTTTTCTTACTAACATCTAAGCAAATAAGAACTACACTTTTAAATTTTGTGATTTTTTATGAAGTTTTAATCCTCTGAAGCAAAAAGAAAAGGTAAAAAAATTGTAACAGAGCACAGGTAGGACTACTCCCATTTTGAGGAGAACCCTATATAGAATAGAAAAGTTTTTTCAGAACGACAGAACAATTTTATCAACCCAAATAGAATTTTTTTTGGTCGAAATTACATAAAAAAGGTCTTATAAATGATTTCTCTAAAATATCGTCCTCAAAATATGTATAAAGCTAAAAAGCTTTTCTTTATTGCTCTTTCAAAATAGTTTCAGTTATATTTCAAAAATCAGATCTGTCTAAAACCAGTTTAAACAAAATGAACAAAATGTTTCAAAAACTTTAAAAAAAAAAACTTGAACTTGAAAACTAACCTTCATTGTCATTTGTTTTCCTTTAAGAAAATCAAAATCATCGTTGCTTCTTCCTCCTGTAAACAATGGCAACCATTCCAGGATATTCCAATGCATTGATTTATTTACATTGATTTTGCATTCTTCCAGTGTTAATTTAATAGAGTTGTTATAGATAATGGATCCGGGAAAAAAAACCTCAAAGCCAAAAAACTGACCACACCCTATTGATTGGTCTAACTTTTGCGCCTGCTGAAGACAATAATGCATTCTAAAGTAAAAGAAAAAGTAAAATAAATTATTATCTTTTGGTTCAAAGTAGAGGTTTGTTATGTGCAATCAATTTGTTATGTGCTCTGATAAAATAATGACTTTAAAATATTATCTTAAATTCGGCATTGATATGTTTCGGTGTATGTGAAAAATGCACTCTTTGTACTAAATTTAAGGCAAAAGATGACTTAACATAGAAGTAAAATTAAAAATATTTTTGGATATATCCAGTTGTGATGTCATTAAAATTAAACAAAAAATGTTGACATACAAAATCTTCAGTATCTAAGCATTTGAATTTTTTTCTGAAACAAAATTTTCAGGAAATCTTCTTCATTATATGCTCCTTGAGAATATTTATAAATCAATTTTAGAATTTGAACTTGTTTCTGTTTCCAGTCTCCTATCAGTTTTTGTTGGCACAGCAATAACTGGGGATGGAGAAATATCAGACTGGTAATTTTATTTTCGGAAATCTATAATAGTTCTAATTTCAATTATATTTGTCCCAAACACTAAGAAAATACAGTTTTTGCTATTTAATGTCCAGGAATGACTTCAAAAAGGGCCTGCAACTAGTTGTCAAGGTACATTTCCCCCAAAAATATGACTGAATTAAAAATTTCATAAAATTATCAGTTCTAGTATTTTAGATGCTCAGATTTGCAATCCTAAATTATTGAATTCATTTTGATAACATCACAGCTTAGTGCATTTTCCATTAGTATTAAAAACTCTAAATATCTCAAAACAGAAAAAAAAATATATATTTTAGTTCTGTAAAAGTACTCCTTAAAAAATCTGATGGGGTCTTCCAATTAACCTAAACTTTAAAAAAAGAATTTTAAGTACGACACCCCCTTTAAAAACACCTATCACACTTGATATGCTAGGTTGTATTAGAATGTAATTCCAAAAAGTCAAAAATATTTTGAATCTGCTTTACTTTCTGAGTAAGTGCTGACATAACAAAATATTAAAATACAACCCAAATTTAAGAATATTTTAAAGTCATTTGAAAAATTTATATCCTGGTTTACATTATCAAAATTTAAAATAAAAGACAAGTATCAAGTTACTTTTAGTAACCATAACTTTAAACCTAACAAACGTTACAAAATATCAAAAGATAAAACCTAGATTGATGAAGAAGTAATAATTCTAAAGGATTCTGCAATATTTTCTGTTACATATCTGCAAGTGTAAGGAAACTAACCTAGAAAACAGCCTGGTCTTATTATTTTATTTTTAAATATCTAAAATCACTTTTTACAGTACTCGAATGTCAACATGACCAAACCATAAGTCAAATGCGTGATGTACCTTTTGAATATTTATTGCCTTTCAATTGAAATTTGCATAATTTGCATAATATTTTTAAGCTAATATATATGGTTAAAACAAAGTCAGAAATGAAACAGCATGCAATGAATAGAATGATAAGAATAACACTATTCTACTAGTTACATACTCATAAATTTAGTATATATGATAATGAATAATATTAAAACATTGTTAAAAAATAGTGATATTTTTAACATCAAATATTTTTAACATTACAAAATTGTTCTAAGGAAAGTGGAGTCAGTGCCTTATTAAAAATTATTGGAAATTACTGTATCTATGGAAGAGGTAAACTGGCAGAAAGCTTTCGATATCACATGCTTTGTTTTTGTAAGTACTTGTTTGTACAAGTACAGTGAGTGTACTATAGAGTGTTGTGACAATTGTTACATTTTTGTTATTATCACAAAAAAATAGACTCGACACCTTCAGAACCACTACAATATAAGTGTGCAAAAGAAAAAGTATTGGTCATCCTGCTGCATAGATCCAATTTTGCCAATAAATTCCAAATGTGAGCTACTTAAAAATGAAATCCTCAAACCTTGCTTATGAGTAACATCCAAAACACATTTCAGTTTTCCATTATCGCTCATCAAATTAGTCTTGTTTTTACAAATACAACTTCCACAACAATTTGGATCAGTACCATGACAGTCCTTGGTTATATATCTGGAGCACGTTGAATTTGAACAGGCTTTATACTATCACCAGTTACTTCCCTCTTGACAGTCAAGTCAATAAAATGATTGGATAAAGTTTAATGGACATTTAAGCAGCACAAGATGATGGGAAGTAAGATAATCATGTTTTAGTTTCTTATATTGAATCTGTGAAAAACATTATGTCACTGAAACTATAGATTACAAAGGAAAATAACTGAGGTGAAATAATAGGAACAATGTAAGCATGTACAACAAATCAATTATCCTTGATATCTTTGTTGAAGTTAGTGATGTTAGAAAACTTATAATAAAATTTTGAATTTTTTCATATATAGCCAGACAGATTGTATTGAAATCATATATTATTTAAGTTTTGAATTTGTATTCACAACTCAGAAAGCATGAATAAACCATTTAGAAAAGTTCATTATTAAAGGTAGCGTGAAACTTAAGTAAAATGGTAAGTAAATTTCCTCAGAATGAAACTAGAATATACAATAGCTGAATTGATACAAAAAATCCTAATTTTCATTTTTCTTTCAGCAAGCGGGAATACTTTGGTCATATCTTCCATCTTGAAATTTTCATAATTATGGCTCTTTCTCAAAACGATAAATTTTTGATATACATGCAACATTAAATTATGTTGCATATTAGCTTAGCATAATTATTGAAGCTTCTAACTTCTGCATAGCAAAGTTTCATGAAATAACACAGATGTTACAAGAAAATGACATTTAACTAACGATTTTGTCCATAAAAAAAAACAAAAAAAATTACTTTCACATCTGATTCCACAATTTTCGCTTTTAAAAAAAGCATTATAAATTAAAACTAAAAGTGAAAAGATTATCCTGAGTTGTCAACTATTCTTCCTTCTTAATTAGGATTTCATGATTTTATAGACTGTATGTGTGACAACAGAATGTAAAACTTAGTAACACTCTGTTCTAATTTCATTCCATTGAATTTCATAAAACATACCTTGATAGCAAATATACCAACAGAAAATTATTATTTTTCAATTTGGGTAATAAAACCAACCAAGAAATGAAAAATAGAAAACATACATGGTAAGTTCGAAAAAGGTTTATACTTTACTGTCCCCATAAAAATTACTATATATTATTACCCAAAAAATATCCAAAAACAATCCAAAAATGGATGGTAAATGTTAACAGTACACTTTTCAAACAAAGAAAAAAACTCAAAAGTAAAAATCACAAAAACGTAACCAGCTTGTCCTTTCTGTTGCACTTGTCTTTAAAACAAAACCATTGAATCTAATTTTAGCAGAACAAATTAAATAAAATAATAACTGTCATCTACAAGCTGCTAAACCAAATAAAAAAATATTCAAAATTTCAAATAATAATTGTGTTACATAAATTTGTTCAATATTACTACATACAAATGAATAAAAATCACAAAAGTATATATAAATACAGGAACAAAAATAAATGTCTAAAATTTAATGAATATCAAAGCATTTATGTAATAATGGAATTTTAAAATACCATAAAAAAATAAAATGAAATAAAAAAATTCTAATATTTCTGTACATCATCTGTTTGAGAAAAATAAATAATGTACACTTAATTGTCATAAAACTGTTATATATCAGCCATTTTAATTCCTATTCAAATTCGTATAAACTAATATCTAATAACAGTACCTTTTCCTAGATTGTAGATGCTGGGATTGATATGAATTTTTGACAACTTAAGTAAAAATATAGTTAAAATTGCATTCATAAGAATTCCCCAAGGTCTAACTGAAGATACACTTAGGAACGACTTTGTCTACTTGGAAGAAGTAAGAATTTATTCCAAACTCTGTTTCCTATACTCAGCCTCAGAAATTTGCCTTGGTACTTGGCAGATGCACTTGGCACAGCTTTGCTATAAAGGTAGAAAGTTCTTTTGTTTCATACATGTGCGAATCTTCTCATGCATTTCGTTTCTGCTGTAGGATTCTTTGAAGGAATGTTACTAAGGAAAGGATAGAATATCATATAAAAACAACAAAATAATGTTGCATATAACTAATGACAGTAGCATTGAAGTATTGTAAAAAACTTCAGCAGTATTTAAAACCAATATCTATTTTTGTTCTGAAATAAAATTTTCAATAAATAATTTCTTGCCATCTGTTGTAAGTTGTAAAGTATGAAAATACAACTGAGCAATGCACTATGCTGAAATAGGTGCATTTCTTCTCATACTTTTATTCATGCTTTTCTGAACAAAGAGAAACAAACACAGATATAACATTTGATTCTTTATTCTAGGAAATTATTTTTAAAAACTGTTTCTACAAGACAAAACTAATTGGAAACTGAGTTACAATAATTACAGATAATTACAGATAATAGTGTAATCTTGATTGCACTATCATGACTCCTATAACCAGGTATCAACTTTTTGGCGTTATTCTGCTGTAGCATGAAAATATCTTTAAGTTATGAATTCAATGGAAAATATCCTGTCAAAAGATATTATCAGATAAATTAAAGAAAAATCCAGCCCTGTACTATAACATTTTTGGAATCTACAATGGAATCTACAATCAAAGTACTTTATACCAGAAAAATTACTAATTGCACTTCATGATTGTTTTCAAATAAAGCTATTCAATTAACTTGTTTTTAAAATGGTCTAGGTGAATGTGGATCTGTCCAAAAAGAAAAACTAGAGACTGCGAAGCAGGCGAACTTTCACGACATTGCTTGGAAAATTATGGCAACTAGAGGCAATGACAAAAAAAATTTGGAAATTTCTGATAACTAAACTGAAAAAAGAAAAAAGAAATCTAATACTACTAGTAATA
>JANSTP010209102.1:0-11606 GCA_025330745.1 Cladonema radiatum | reverse complement strand
TATTTTAGACTACGTTTACATCAGAAAGAAGAAAAAAAGTAAGAGTTTATTTTTCTTAAATTTTTCTGGGAAAATGGGGCAATGGGAAAATGGGGCAATTTCTAGGCTCGGTGAATGGTTAAAGTGAAAATGGGAACGTTAAATGCTAATGAATTATTTTTTTCAAGATGACGAATTTATTAAAATGAAGTCAAGAGGTAAAACAGTATTGTTATTTTATTATTATCATTTGATTGTTATACAAATATGTGCAGGCGCCTCGCTCAGGCTATGTATCATATTTTAGATTATCTTGACTTCAGAAGACGATCGAAGGATTCAAGTTTCAGTAAGAACGTTTATTTTATGAAATTTAAAGGCAAATTATTGTTGAGGTGGAAAATCAACTTTGGTTCATATGACAAAAAAGAGCTGTTTAGGTTTGAAGATAGGCTAAAGTACGCACAGGGAAAATAAAATTGACTCGCTGATTTGACTTTAAAAGTTCACTTCTGATCCAATAATTGTTTTGGAACCTCTGCACGAAAAAGTTTGGCTATAAGAATGTTATATCTTTTTAGAAAAGTTTGTTCCGGTAAAGATGCAGTTGTATGCGCATAAAGTGGAAGGTATGTATTCTTTCCCTATCCATTTCGAGTGTACAGAAGATGATTGTTGTTTATTGTATTAACGAGACTTATTCAAAGCGCCCAAGGGAAAAAACAAGATTACCAGCCTTTAGGTACCACTTCCTGTTCTCGTAACTTCTTCAGTAAGAGGGCACACCTGTTTCAATTTTGTACCGGCACTGTTTTATTGAAAACCCCTTCTTTAGAAATCTTTGAAAAAGTTAACTTTTATTTCATTCTTAATATTCAATTACAATCATTTCTTTTCCAGTTATATGTTTTAGTTGATATGTTTTTTAAAGAAAAACAGTTAGGTGTTGCCAACGAAAGGCGGCCTATATAACGCCTTGTTATATAGTACCCTATATAGCACGGCTTGCTAGTAACTAATTGGTTGGATTGTTTTCCGTAATTATGTTTCCATAAATAACCCTGTATCTCTTTACAAAGACGACGATGAGGGCAGAGAATACGACGAATTCTTCCCAGTGAAAGCAAAGCTCTATATGTAACATGGAAAAGTCATATCGAAATATCGAATCCAAAAAAAATCTGAAAAGTATACGTTTCAAAAAATAAGGTTGCTCTGATTACTTAAGATGTATTTTTTCGTGTTGTCAAGACTTCGCACACAATTCACGACAACCCTTCAAATCATTTTGGACGTTCCAGCAGCTATTGTTATTTCTATAGTAGACTCATTACTTGCAATTGTAATTTAATTATTATAATATGTTATTGAAAAAATTTTTAGGAAAAGAAACTTCAGTATTTATTCCTTCTATAACTCTTAAGGTGAGGCAACCAAGCTTTAAAAATGCTCTTAAATTGAGTTTAAAAAAAGAAAAAGGAAAAAGAAAAAAAAATGAGAGAAGAAACTTCAATATCTCCACTAGGAGATTTTCGACGAACTCTGTTATGGTTTTGGTCTCGGTGGAAAGAATTTTAAATTTTGGATTTAGCCTTAAACTTAGCTGCACCAAAACCTGACGTCTGGGTGTTGATAAAATCCTGCGACTTGCTATCCAAAAATCTTGATATAGACGGGCGTGGTTCTTCCTTCAATTAATAATCCATAGGGTTTAGCGTCATCACTATACCTCAGTTCCCCTGTGCTGTCATAAAACAATTTGTTGCAGGTGTGCGTCCGGAAGCCTGCATAACTCGACTTGCTATTGAAATACCCAACCGCCGTTTGCTGCCCTTTTCTTTCTTTAATTTTACCCTCCTATTAAATTTGTTTGCGGTAAAATGATGGATATTTATGAAGATATTTTTAAGAGACAATTGGTACGTAATGTAACAAAACCATTAGTCCAAGTCCGCCATTGGTGGTCTGGAATAAAAAGATTTAACCTCAGTTGAGCTATGGCACAGTATCTGGTGACCTTGTTTAAATAGATGCTTCCGGGTCTTAGAGGGTAGAGTGTAGTTCTAACCGTGATTTAGTGGTTACCACTATTAATTCTCACCACTTCGCAGAAGCGGAATGTTTTTTGATTATCCATTGAGAATTGATTTTATGAACTAATATTTTTCAATACACGGAAACTGTTGACCACCTTTTTGAAGAACTAATTATAATATTTTTCAATACACAGAAATTTGTTGGCCTTATTTTTAAAGAATTTCAGAACTCCCTAAAGTTAGTTTATTGTTTTAAGCAACTAAAAATACGTGAGGTCTAAGCAATTAAAACTTAAGAAGATTTTGTTCTTTTCTGACAAAGTTTATCAGAAGCAACCATAACAGAGCTTATTTTAAGAAATTTTCCGATATCCGTCACGGCGAACCCGACTCTTATACCTTCATCTGTAAGCGACTGATCTAGTCTACCATTTGTACAACACATAAACGCCAAATAAAATTAGCAACGGTGTACTTGCTTACTTTAATTATCATTCAGTGTGAGATGGGGGGAGAAGAAAAAGTGTAATAACAAGGAGACACAGAAAATTTAATCAATTTCTCTCCTCCAATTTTTCTCCTTGAGGTGCAAGAAACGTCGTGTCTTAATTTTTAATACACGTATTTTTTTTCAACAAGCCACTTTACTTTTTGCTTGTTACTAAAGTTGCTTCAGAAAACTCACCAACTTGGTACTAGACTTGTTTCAAAAAACCCACCAATTTGGTACTAAAGTTGCTTCAAAAAACTCACCAATTTGGAACTACAGTTGCTTAATAGTTGCTTAATATTTTGATCAAGATTTTCAATTCAAGCACATTCAAGCTTTTTAAAGTTTTTAATTTTTTTAAAATTTCCTATAAAAACGTTGCTTAGGTTAACTTTAGATAGTACTAAAGTTACTTAGAAAAACTTCTAGTACTGTTGCTTGAAGTCTTTTAAAAAAAAAAAAAAAACAGAATTTCCTGTACCATTAATCATTACAAGGAATAAGGTTCATAATAAGGGAGTCATTTGTAAAAATAATTGCAGAATTGTTTTTTAGCATTTTTTTTAAATTTATTTCAGTGAAAATTACACTACAATGACACAAAATTCATTACGACGGGAGCAAATGCCTCAAACTGTTCACCAAACTCCATTAAACAAGCGAGTTTGATGGAAAGTTTGACTCATTTGAGATGAACCATCAAACACAATTTTTTTAAAAAAATGAGGAAATTAGAAAAAAATCGTGTTTGATTGAGTTTGACGAAGTTTGTTCCGGAAAAAACTTTTGTTTGTTTGATGAGTTGACTCAAATGGCATATTAGAGGACACAAAACATTTGAAATTTTCATCAAACAGTTTGATGACTTGTTTGATGAACAGTTTGACGCATTTGCTCCCGTCTTTAACGGTGCATTTTAATCCAATAATATGTTCAAAACTTATGTTTCATTTGCAAAGCGTGTGTAATTCAAACCTGATTTCAATTATAATTCCACGTTACTTTTTTTATTGTATCTGTCTCTTGGATTTTAAGAAACTCACTCCACGCCATAAATAAATCTGCTTTTCTTATTGCGCCCTTATACGCCATTTTGATATCATTAGGCGCGATAATAGTGTTCCATATGTTCATCTGAAAAAATGTTCCAGTCATTGTATTATATTGATCGACTACGCAAATATTTTCTTCATTCGGATCAAACTCTGTGCCGATTGCGACGATATCACTGGTTCCTGTTTCAGATGGAAGGATATCTTTTACTTTTTTCTCAATGAAAGATCCATTAATGTAGAGGGAAAACGTGTTGACATCAAACGTTACACACAAATGGGTCAATGTATTCACCGAAAACATGTAATCGAAAGATGCATGGTCAGATCCACTCCATATTTCCATACGGTTGTCATTGAACTCCGTGGAGCTGAGACCACAATTAGTAGTGTAATGAAAATGTTTTTCAGAAAAAGCAATGACAGGGGGTACTCTTCCATCTTTCTCGTTAATCAGCCATGTGCAAAACGAAAATCTTCTGATGTGCATCTTTTTCTCATAAATCGGTAGATCGTAGTTTCCATTATTTGGATCAAGTTTCAAAGCAATGTTTTCTTCTGATTGTAGGTAATACAACACACTTGATAGTGTTAGATACGACCATGATGACTCGGTTGCATCTACTCTTGCGTGAGTTTTTTCCGAGTTCTTCAACTCGCATAACTCGCAAGTGTGCGATTCATTGTTATAGTTTGTCCCTGTGCAAAGTGATTGTTTTTGGCATACCATAACACATGACGTCATTCCTCTTGTTTGGAAACCTTCACTGCAGTTCGATAGTCGTTTTCCCACATTTTTAAGCATAAAGGAAGACCGATTCGTACATGAGATGGTGCAAGCTTGCTCGTACAAAAGGAGTACAAACAGTAAACCGTAATAATTCCTCATTCTTTTCACATTTTTCGAATACTGTACCTTGTCTTAATAAAATTCGAAATAAAAAATATTCATTTTTCGTAATATTTTAATTACTTTATTTTTATTTATGTTTTTTTATTTTTTTAGCCACCTTCGAAGATGACTAAAAAAGTAGCTACAGGTTCTTGAGGTAGCTATAGATCATATTTACGGCTAGTTCAAAAACATTGAAACATATGGTCTGCAATCTGTTTAAGATTTAATCTCTTTTCCAGGTTTCTTACCTTCTGCTATGGAAAAAAAAGCACACGAAATGTATTCCTTGGTAAGAAGTTCTTCAAACGTGTTTTGATTTTTGTAATGTGGATAAACATGCAACGTTCAGAACTAAGGGGGGTTAGATCAATATATACTTAATAAACCCAGCGTTCTTACATTTTGTCGATAAAGTTTGCCCTCCTAGTTGCGCCGGCCTTAATATTATCTGCTAAGCAGGAAAACAACCAGTATTATGTTTATGTAAACTACAGTTGAATTTATGAAGCTCGAACTCTTATAAGTGGAATAAGCATGTTAATAGAACGAATTTCGAATCCTCTTGGCATTCGTTTTGTATAAATTCAAACTCCTGTAATTCGAATAATCATAAAAAGCATCCAGTGGAAGCATTCTAGGAAAAAGCTGTTCTAAGTGGCAGCTAGTACAACTTTAATTTTAGTGTACATGGAATCCTGAAACGACTCTGTATCTAAAGCTAATACATTAAAACCCAATCTTTTCAACCTCCTAGAACTGTTCTAGCTGTTAGCTATGCATTTCTGTACGATATATACCCCCATAAGAACTGTCCCAGGTTCTAGCTGATTAAGTTTAAGAAAGATTTCTCTCTTCAGAGCCGTTCTAATCTTTAGCTGGGTTAAATTTTCAAAGATATCACTTTTATTTTTTCCCTAGAACAGCTCCTTTTTCACAGATGGTAAAAGCCTTAGAATGGCTCTTTCCTAGAACGGCTTTATTGGATGCTTTTGAATCATGTAAATAGAGCAAATTCTTCGTTACCTTGGCGATTCAAATGATTTCAACGGTATATGGAAGAATATAGATTTGATTCTGTTTTTCTTCATAAAGCTTTTACAAGCCTTTCTTTGTTTTCAGATCATCTACAAATTACAAATTATTTTCGCCCGCCACAGGTATTTCTGACGTCAATTTACTTTAAAGTTATGGACGTTTAACATAATAGGATATTTCCAGTTTTAATGCACCTACGCTAAAGTGACTTGGAAATGCCAAAAAAAAATGAGAAAGAAATAAAGTATCTCAAGAAAAAAAGACTATGTTTTTTAAAGAACGAAGTGTAATGGTTAGCACTGTTAGTTCTCACCAATGCGCTCGCGGTTCGATTCCCCGTCCGCGGATGATAGGTTCATTTGAACTTCTGGCGTAAGACGTAAAACTAATATATCTAAAAAAAAAAAAAATACTATATTAAGAATAAGTAATTTCATAAAAATTAGTTTTCAAGGAATTAGAGGCAATTAGTAGAAAGTCATAATACTCCGTACACATGTAAATAATAAGACAGTAGGCCTTTCCACATTTATCGATATGTATTTCAGGTATTCGAGATTTAGAAATAAATGATTTATAACAGCTAAAATTAATATGAATTCACTGCTGCTAAGGGACAAGGAATTCGTTCAATTTTCATGCGTAAGAGTTCAACAGTATCAGGAGTTTTCAGCATTCATTATATTTCTTTACTGGACTGGATTCATAAACCAACTCTGTGATAGCAGTTATAAGAAAAGTTGGAAAACAGGAACATTCTAAGCGATAGAATACAAACCTTTAGCTCTTTGTTAACCAAGGTAACTTAATACTATCATATAGTTCATCTGTCATTTTCCGCCCTTAAAAAATTCACACTAATTTTCTGGATGATAGTAAAAAAAAAAATTCGGTGGTCTGTTTTTGACGTTCTTTAAAAGAATTAGGACAAGAAATTTTTAATTCAATCTCTTTTTGCTTAAATTAAGTTTTTAAAATTATTTAAAATTTTCAGTCCTTAATTTATTTTTAATGTATTTAAGGACTGCAATCTGGCCGCATAAAACTTTCGAGTCGCAAGTTGACAGATGAACAGCCTCCTATAAGACGTGAATGCTGAAAAAAATGTGTATTCTAAGTAATGTTGCAAAAGTCACGTTATAAGTCCATGCCTATATAAAAAAGATGCTTTTTGAAATTTAAGTATTTACATATTTTATAAGGAGAAATTATTGGTACATTCATTGCATTGCTTTCTGCTTTTTCGAAGGATAATTTGAGGTATTGTCTGTGTTTCGTCGAATCGTAGCCATTTCAACAATACTATTGTGGAGTGTGTGCAGGAAGTTAAATTGTCCAGTAAGTGTTCTGTTTTTCCTGAATGAAAATCATTATAAAACTACAATACTCTCAAGACTGCTTAAGTTGTAATGTTTCCTTGTATTCGTAATAGTAATTGTTAAATTGTAGTTGCATTTTATTGCCACGAAAATAGATTTCAAAACAAGAAATGAAGCCAAGAACAGAAACATTCAAAAATATCAAAGTGACGTCATTGCGACTAATGTCTTTTACGTTTTAGGTTCTTTGGAGCCAATGATTTCAAAATTAAATGATAAAAATCATAGGCGCTATATTAACACTTATTTAAAATTTGTAAATTGACGGAGTCGACATTTGATTCGTTTAAAAAAAGTTCTATGAAGTATATCTTACCTTGGTGTCAAATTAATCAGTGCTTGTAGGACTTCGAAGTCGCGATCTTGCACGCGATTTAGCAGCTGACACCCCATGCATGTTTGCTGCAGTCGCACCACGAGATCGCTGTCGTGCTTTTTGCAATGCTACTTCAGCAGATTCTGGGCGTTCCTCGGCCTCTTCGAGATCTACCATTGCCAGTGGCAGATTTATGCCAGGGCCTACAGGGCCCGGGGCCCTGAATTTTTTTACTGATTACTTTAGCACCTAAGTAATGTTAACAATTAGAAATAATTTGGAGGAAATATTGAAATGTTTTTTGCAATACTAAAGCTAAGCAGTGACCTCCTTAGGAAAAAAAATAATGTATAACAAGTTACCAAGGTATATAGGTATAAAGGTATAAAGTCAAGGTATAACAAGGTATAAAGTCCAGTAAATAATGTGTATTAGTCAGATTACCCATAATGTGTCAATATAGTAAATTATGGTATGTAGACCCAATAATAATGCATATTGATACCCAGGTGGGCTTAGGAATACGTATTTGGATTTGGTATTCAACTTTTCATCTTAATTCCTACAATTAAAAGGACCACACTTATGCCACCATAAACGAGTACTACCAGAGGAACCATGCCTAATAATTTCTTAACCAATCATAAAAAAAGTGGGCTCTTGACAAAAACTTGATGTTGATCTGTTTAAAACTCATTTCTGGGAACATTGGATTTGATCTCTTGTGTAAGAACACGTTTTATCTATATCAGATACTCAGTGTAAGCACTTTGTAAAAAATCGTATTTAGTCAAAAAAGCCTTGTTTTAGCGATCTAGAGTATTAAAAATCCCAAAAATTTCCTTTTTGTCGACTGCCCCAATCAGGATGGCAGGGCTCCACTGATACTAAACATATGGTCCCTCGAGTCTCTGGGTTGACATGTGAAAATATGGTTGTAAATACTCATCGAATGAAAATACATAAAAAATAAATAAAATAATAAATAAATAATACATAATAAATACATAAAAACTAATTAATAAAACATAAACATAAACTTCTCTAAACCTGATTAAGGCCAGTTTTATACACTTTTTGAAAACGAGCTTAATGGGGGCTCTTAATGCTCTTTGGGTCCTGGGCCTATCTTTGGCTAAATCCGGCCCTGACCATTGCTTTCTTGTATCTCGATTGGAGAGTTGCGTTGTTTTGTTCCTGTGAAAAAAAATCAATGATAATCGCTGTATATAAATAAAAGGCGACATTTTATTCAATAGACAATGAGCTCTAACGAGTTTTTCGTTCATCTTCAACTGCGAGTTCTAATTTTTTCACTCGCTTCTCTGCTTTGCGAGCAATCTTTGTTGTCTCTGTCGACTTTCTTGTTTCTGTGTCCAAATCGTTTTCAAGGTCCATAACCTAAATATCAATTCAAAGTTTGTAATTTTTAAATCTTAGTGTTTCTAATTCATTTAATAGAGGGGTTTCATTAACACTTTTAGCCTAGAAATGATGGTTGCGAGGAGCTCGCTTTAAATTTTCGATTGGTTTTGCTTGACAAATGAGGTTTGTGACAGACAACTTTGTGGCAAAATATATTACCTAATTGTCAATCGTCCATATACTGGATTAGTCAAATTATAGCAGTTTGAATTCATGTAAATGGAATGATTTTTTCGATTTTCATTATCATTCGAGTTATACACCCCTGTGGTGACATCCAACCCGGTGAGCTTCCCGAGTATATTTGACCCTATTTTCTGGTTTCCCGGTGGCCATTAAAATTCAAATTTCTTGATATTTACATGACTGAATAGAGAATTTCTAGAGGAATCCAAATATATAAGAACAAAAATTTATTTCTAATATTAAAGAACGTATTTTATAAACTTTATGACAACATATCTCAAGTAGTTTCCATGACAATACGTATTTTTTAAAATTCACCGCTCTTTACCTTCGCGTTAAAAAATCTGACCTTTTGACAAAGAGCACATGTTTGCATTTCTTTCTCATAAGTTTTTAAATAGAAAATTATTTTCTTTTTATTTCTTAATGTAATGTGATGGAGAGCGCTAAAATATTTTTCTTTTAATTTGTAACACAAAGATTAACGTCATAACTATTTCAATAGGGTTTGTTACAATACGAGAAAAAAGAAATCCTCGTTTCTCGAAAGTAATTTTTCAATGTTTTTTGCCCCTATTCTCCCTCTCACGTAGACTAGATCTAGTCGTTCTTACAAATTTTATTTTAAGGACAAAGTATCTCCCGTACATACGTACATTCTCCCATTTTGTCGTTCCGTAGAAAATTTACGGTACTTTTGGTCAGCAGTTTCCTTCTTTTCGATTTGTCAAGAATGGACTAGATCTAGTCTACTCAGACGGGTTGCTCTCAAATCGGATTTGAAAATAATATAGCTCGTTAGAAAGATGAATGTTTCTTTTGTAGGAGTGTGCTACAAAATTTTTAAAAACGCTTCTGAAATGAAATTATTAACTCTTTTTCACAGGGCTTCGGTTAAACGAAAAACTAGGGTCGTTATCCCGGCATAAAAGGGGTTCTAAAGCTTGATATGAAAATTTGAGGCACTCACCTATAAAGATAGTTACATTTCATTTAATCACAGCTCCTAAGAGGTACAAAACCCGAAAACCGATTTGCGATTTTTTTCCTAAAATTTTCAGTGAAATGAATGAAGAATGAAGAATCAACGATCTTTTTAAAATATTAATCTTCATTTAAAAAAATCAGATTATTGCTTTCCCGGTGAGTTTTTCCAGGAATTTGGCCTTCCCGGTGAGCTGGTAAAAAAATTTGGCTTACCCGGTCAACCGGACCATCCTTACCGGGTCACTGAGAGAGGGTGTAGTTGTTTAAGTTACACGTTTCCAAGGGCTTTTAGGTCAAGAAATTAATATCTTATGCGTTGTTCAAGCTTTCTGATTTGATTTTTCAATCCTTTTCCTCCTTGAGCCTCTGCTTCTTCCAAACGGGATGTCAAGTCCGCATTTTGTTTTATCAAAAGGGCTTTCGATTTCTCTGCAGTACTATTTGCTTCATGTGCTGCATTTAATTCACTCATTAATTGCGCTACTTGTGCGAGCGCTTTTTGAGCTTTTTCACCTTCAACTTTAGCTTCGTTTTCAAGCTCTTCAATTTCTTCTTTAACGCTATGGAAATCAGTTTCTGCTTTTCGTTTGGCATTGGAAACATTGTTGTACATTGCTTGGAGTTCAGAAACACGATCTGCATGTTCTGCGCGCTCAGAATCGGTAAGTTTCTTTGATCTTTCTGCTTGTTCTAAAGCAACACGCGTTTCATCGAGTTCGACTGCGAGCTCATTTGCGCGACGTTCTGCGCGAGATGCTGAATCACGCACTTCATTGCGGCCTCTCGCTTCTTGATCAAGCATGTTTTGAAAAGCCTGAAAATTAAAAAAAGAAAATATTTTAGTTTTGTTAGTTGTATAAGTAAACAGTTTAACAATATCGAAAGATCGCTGAAATAACTACCGTTGATTCTCTGCGTCTCGAAATTGAAAGGAACCAAGATATTCGTTGGAGGAAAAGAAATTTCGAGATATAAGCAGGTTTTATCGGTATAATTTTGATAGACTGAACTTTATTTAGTCTGATAAAGAGGAGTAGAAAAAGACGCTGATCGAATAGAGACAGTTCTGTGTAAACCAAAGAGATCCTCTTAAATTAGTCTCGCTTACCTTGAGTTGGGCTTGCATTTTTTTCATTGCTTTGAACTGAAGTAATCTGAAGCATTACGTTCTGAATTATCAAGTCTTGCTTCGGCATCAGCCATATCAGCGTCGTGTTTTTTTCTCATTTTGACGGCGTCAGCTTTCGCTTTTTGTTCCTTGTCTACCATATTTTGTAGAGCTTCAAGTTGACAGGCGTAGTTTTTCCGGAAGAAAACACAGTCAAGTATTAAAACACTCGTTGAAATTCTACCCTATGAATGATTTCTAAATTTTGACTTTTTACCCGACACGAGGTTGACTTTAAAGCCGGAAAATGTATATTATTTGATTAGAATTCCCCATTCAGTAATATACAAAATATTTTATTACTTTCCCGCTCGAAAAAAAAAAAAAAAATTACCAAGTTTCATTAACTCTTATTGACAGTATGCCTGACAGGTGCAAAATAAAGTCGGTAAAAATGCTTAAACAAAAAAAAAGTCAATTTCCGCCGATAAATTTTGACTTTAGACTTTTTGGAGAAATGTAAACGTGAAGAAAAATGTTTGACCGGATAAAAAAATGAGCCAAAATTTTGCTTGACTAAAAATGTTACACGTATTTTTTTTATAAGCAACTTGACTTTTTGCCAGCCACTAAAGTTGCTTAAAAACGCACCAATTTGGTATTAAAGTTGCTTAGCAGTTGCTTAATATTTTGATCAGTATTTTCAATTGAAGTCCAT
>JANSTP010208991.1:0-11608 GCA_025330745.1 Cladonema radiatum | reverse complement strand
TCACTAATTATGTTTATCATGTTTCTTATTTATCTGCATTACTTATTTCTTGCAAACTCAGTTTACAGAGAAAAATTGCATCTATGAAAAAATAAATCACACCATATAATATTTTATTGTAACTACGATATGTTATCATGAATTTTACTTTTTCATTACAGTAGATGGAATTCTTTTTCACTTAACACTTCGGGTTTTTCAACATAGGGGTTTCCTTTTTATTTTAATTCATTTTATTTGTTTGTTCTCAAAGGTTTTCCAATGAGAGGTTTCCTACAGATCTATCTTTATTCATTTTTTTAATAATGTTGCATTAACCTTTTAACCTTTCTTGTAAAAAATATCTTCTTTCTTCTAAAAATAGAACTGTTTGTTTGCTAATATTAAATCCTGCGCATAATACAAGAAACATTTCTTGAAGTTATTTATCAGTGATAAAAAAAGTATTTCTCTTAAAAAATCAGTTTATTTATAGAGCATCAGCTTGATTGATTACTACTGCTACAAACACAACGATGTTGCACTGATGATGTGAAATGAAAATTTATGGGAAAAGGTTTGAGATTATAAATTTTATATACAGTAAGGCCTCTCTTGACTGAGTTCACAATTCCTATCGGTATGAATGTTGACGTCAAGGGAATTAATAGCACGAAGTTTAAGCCAAGAGATTCGCCCTGTGGAGTGAAGCTTGGTTTCGTGTTTGGGGTTCACGATATAATACGTCCCCCAGTGCTATTATAACCACTGCATTTTTCAATGAAGAATGAAAAACTATTTTTTACTTTTTTCAAGTAAAAAATATCTGCAGATAAATGAAAAATTACGTCGACATTTTTTTTGCCGCCGTAGAAGCAGTTACGAAGAAACATGATGGCATTTACCTTGGCAATTGCCGAATGCCGACACCAATTTTAATGGCTGTATATGGATATATTTGGCAGCATTTTAAAACTCTCTATCGAAAAGAAAGTTGATATGGCTGAGATTCTAGAATACACGCTGACTATAAAATTTGAGATTCTAAAATATCTTTTGCTACTTTCATTAAGTCATGTTGATGGCAGCTTACTTAGGTCACCAAAATCAGCTTTCTCAAAGTTGTTAGAAACAAAGGTTTCTACAATACCGCAATCTGTTATTCATGTAACCATTGTTGATGCAATGTTCTTCTTGCACTTACATGATTTACCAGAAAAATTTTGTGACGTAGCAAAAATAAGATTGAGAGGTTTAATGAAACTAGATGGAAGTGAAATACATTTTGTCACAGATACATGGGTGAAGCCTTCAATAAAGGACTGTGAAAGAAATAAACGAGGAAATAATGAAATAAATTATCAAATTGATGGAGCTGAACAAAAACGCCCTTCCAATTGGTTGGCAGCCTTAAGAAACCCGAATTTCAAAATTGTGTTGATTAAATTCTTGGCCAATACATGGTGTAACGATAACTACGCTGAAACACTCAGTGAAAAGAAACTATTTATGAATTGCCGAAGTGTTTGCAAATGTTATGTTGCCAGTGATAATATGGTTCTTGAGGAAGTCGAGGATCTTGAAAGTTTTCATGAAGAGGCAGACACTCGAATTTTCTATCATTTATCTTGCTTGCTAGAAAGTAAAAACGTTGTTATCCATACTGCTGACACTGATTGCTTAGTAATTGGGTTATCATATTTACCATCCAATTCAAAAGTATGGCTCGAAGTAGGTGTTCATTCTAATAACACCCAAAGATATATTTCTCTAAATCAAATTTTCGATAAACTCGGATTGAAATTGTGTCAGGCTTTACCTGCATATCATGCATATACTGGCTGCAATTTTACAGCCTCTTTCTGTATGAGAGGGAAAATAAGACCTTTTAAAGTTCTTGAAAAAAAACAAAAACTTTCAAGAGATGTTCTACAATGTTGGAGTAACCAACCAATTAAAAAAGGAATTAAAACAGCAATTCGAAGAATTTCCATGTCAAATGTATGGTAAAAAGCAATGCAAAAATGTTAATGATGCCAGAATGGAAGTGTTTTTAGATAAGTGTAAAGGCAGCTGCACCACATCTATCCATAAGTTGGATGCCAATATGTCACCACCGTGTTCTCGAGTGTTACTTCAGAAGATTAAACGTACCAGTCTGATAACAAAATGTTGGTTGAGTGCTATGGAAAAAACAGCGCCAATCGAAAAACCAGAAGAAAATGGCAGGAAATTATCTGAATCAAGCCAAGAATATGAAGTTTTGTGGTATGATGGAGATGCTATGCCTAAAACATGAGAAGTCATTTTGGCTGAACCTGATGCTGATGAGGGTAATTGTCTTTTTGTTTTTGCGAAATTTTCTTTTCTGAATGTATTTATTTTAAAGTTCATAATTTTTACACAAAGTCGACATTGATGAGGACACTCAAGGTGACCTTGTAGAAAGTGATGACAGTGATTAGGATTGAAGATAGTAAGTTTGATTGTAAAAAATAAATTATGACAATGCTTAGATAGGGCAAGATTCTTGCAATTTATCAAAATATCGTTAGGTCCTGTATATGCGTAAAGTGAGATGTCGATTTGCAAGATAATGCCTCTTCAACGCAGAACATACCTTAAAAGCTGGAAGAAATGATTATGAGAAATTACATTATTAAGAAAATATTATCGCTTTCAAGTTCATTTTCGTTTTTATTAAATCCATTTACTTTTAAAATTGGCAATAAAACAAAAAAGGGTATATACTTTACATTTTTTGAAAATTTAGTGTAAATCCTAACGGTAACGGTCAAATAGAGAGACTTTCATAAAGCCGCTTTCTCTTAGATTAGTTTTTGTTATTTTGAATTGTAATAGAGTCATGATTTGTTCAAGTCAAATTTTAAGCATTTCTTGCATGGACATTAATTTAGCTGACCCCTTTATAACCTCTGATGGTAAGCTCTAAGCCACTTCATTTTTGGTAAGTTTTTGGTTTTTTGGAATGTACTAAGGTCATATTATGTTCATGTAAAATTTTAAACTTGATCTGTATGGGTACGGTTTCAGGCCATTTGGGCTCATATTTGGGTCCAGCTGACCCCTTCATAACCACTGAAATTTTAGTAAGTTCTGGAACTTTTGTACTGGCCTTCATCATAAGTAATTATGAGCAAAACTCTAAACTTATTTCTATTGATTGAACTTTTCTGCTATTTTCGTACGGTTCAGTCCAAATATCTGGGGATGACAAAAATAGGGGCAGCTGACCTTAAGGTAGCCACATTATTTTTGGTCAGTTTTTGGTTTTTTGTAATGAACTAAGGTCATATTGTGTTCATGTAAAATTTTAACCTTGCTCTAAAAGGGTATGGTTTTAGGCCATTTGGGCCAATTTTGGGTCCAGCTGTCTCCTTTATAACCATTGAAATTTCGGTAAGCTAAAGCACTTTTATCTTAGCCAACATTATGGCTATTTATGTACCAAAAACGAAACTTGTTATCAATGGGTGAGGTTTTGAGCCACTTGGGTTTTCGTTTTGACCCTTGTGGGGAGCGAACACCCCACACTGATTCAGCTGACCATTTGATATAGGTTGTATTCGGTGATTTCTTTTATATTTAGCACTTAAACCTTTTTGTTATTTATGGGTATATAGTTCTGTTGGCAGCTCCTGCACTATGAGCATGTGATGACGTCATCAAAAATGCCCAAAAATTGCTATATTTTCTAATTTTCAAGAGCAAATATTGATGATGACACAGAGAGGCCTCTAAATCATATGTATTTTTCAAAAAGTTCCCTCTCAACCCAAAACTTTTGAAATTGGGCCAAAATGGGGGATTTTCTGAGGGGTCATTTTGTTAAAAATTGTAAACAAAACATATGAACTACCTAACTTTATGAATTGCCATAAAATTGCACACACTTGTATAGTTTGATGTATAAATTGTTTCAGTGACATATGAGGCCCCCTTAAAGTGATGACGTCATCAAAAATGCAGAAAATCAAAATTTACGTTTTGCCAGCTTTTGGACAGCTATGGCGTTGTAGTGACGGTATTATGTCGCAGTGACGTGACGTACCCTTTTGTATAATATTTCACCAAATGAGGTTAGAAAAGCAAAGATACAGCTAATTTACATCGACACAACAGCCAAAATTTCTAAATACGCATAAAAATTGCTCTACAAGCCCAGGGATACTAATAGGGTTAACGTTGTTAAGTTAGTAGCATGTCTCAACATGCAAATAATGGAAATAATTGTTTGCTGCAATCTAGCTTGCAACAACATCTGATCTATTTTTGAAATCTTCTCAATAACATTTTCTCTGAGACCAAGATTAAATGGTTAAACACTCATAATTTATCCATTTACCATTAACTATGGGCAGTTTAATACTATAGTTCAGGCTGCATTGTCATGAATCCTTAGGCCCGCATTCTTTTCGAGTTAGAAGCAAAATCTTGATAATTTTGTAAAAATAATAAAGTAATAAGAAATTTGAGACAGGGTTGCAATATTTTTAACAATTTTTTTGTGTATTTTACAGACCAGAACGGAAATTTCTAATTATCAACAGTTCAGATTCAACCCTCACCTTGATATCTCAAGAAGTGCAAGTGTTACAGTGGTGAAACTTTATAAATTACTACACCAACTTATTCTTAACACTTTGGTATCATAATGAGCCTATGATAATATAAAAATTTGATGACGTCATCATTTTTTCACCGACACGCCGTCAAAAATCAGTAATTCTCAGGTCAAACTTTGAGTAGCCACTAAAAACTCAACCAAAAGAAGATTTTTACTTTGGTTTTCACCATTTGCCATTTCACCATTTGTGTATTTAAAGGGATTTGGGCCGGAAAATTGAATTTCCCCCAAAAGACCCTGAAAATTGGCCTGTCCAGCCCATATTTGGGCATCGCCATGGCAACAATTGGTGTGGTCACTCAATTTTTTTTCCATGAAAATGTTCTCTAAATTTTGTGTAAAATCACAAAGTTTTGTGTCCAAAACTCTTTTAGTCCAGGAATTATAATAAAAAAGCTACCTGGAGGGGGGGGGATCCGCCCAACTTACTCCCTGGGTAGAATAGGGTTAAAGCTGTCATTTCTAACAGCTCCTAATATCAATTATCTGCCATAATACTAAGTGCTTTTAAAACTGCATAAAACATTGTGCCAAACACTTTTAATGCAGCAAAGATTATGCATTCTTGGAATAACTGTTATTTCAATTATAAAGCTAGTAAAACTTGAAAATAAATATACCAAACCTTCTGGACAGTTGCTTCGGTCTAATGAAGCTAGTACAACTTTGTCATGAATTTTTTTCCAGTTTTCTAAAAAATACTGTGACCAAATTTTCTGTGAAAATACATTTTTCAAGAAAAAGTCTTTTACATTATTTGAAATTTTTCACTGGAAATCTCACATGAAAACTCGTTCCTATTGCCGAGCTATGGGCGCCTAAATTTGTCAAGTCTTCTTTTATTTACAGGGTATTCGTGGGTGATTGAACTCTCTTTATTACTTCTCCTTTTTTTGGACAAACCATATCAGTGTGCTCACTACAGTATTTGGGAAATAGCCTTTTGGGTACAAATCGAGAACAAATTAGAGGTACAAATTAGAAATATATTTCAATATTATTTTGTGAAATCAAACATATTTGAATGTAAAAAACAAATTGACACACTTTTTAATTCTACTTCAATCCACAAGTCAAAAGGCTTTTTTCAGTTGGTTAAAAGCCTTTTATCGGTGGCCCACAGGCCCTAGCTGATACCCCCCCCCAAACAACTATACGTCTCACCTAATAATAAAAAAGTCTCAAATTAAAATGCAACTTTCTATTTAACAAATAAAAAAGGTTTCAGCGGGAACCTACCTTTAAAGGGAGTGTCATACTTAAATTCATTTTTTCACAGTTCAGGTCAATTGGAGGAGCCCCTTGCATATGTAAAGAATCTTTTTACAGAATTTAAAAATACATTTTCATTCTTGAGATATTTAGAGATAAAGTTCTTAATATTAACGGAAAATATGCTTAGTTGTGATATCATCAAAATGAATCCAATATTCTGAGAAATTGCAAATTTGGATATCTGAAAAACTATAAGAGATAATTTCATGAAATTTTAAGTAGAACATCCTTGGCACTTACTGGAAAAAATTCAATTGTATTTTTTTGGGAAATGTACCTAGGTAACTAGTTCCAGACCCTTTTTGAAATCATGCCTGCACATTAAATCTCAAAAACCGTGTTTTCTCAGTGGTTGAGACAAATATATTTGAAATGAGAACCATTATACCTTTTCAAAAACAAAAAATTATCGCTCAGGTAGTTTTCCATCCACAGTTATTGCAGTGTCAGCAAAAAATGAAAAAGGACTGGAAAGAGAAATGGGTTCGAATTTTGAAATTTATTTATTTATTTTCTGGAAAAGTGTATAATAAAGAAGATTCCCTGAAAATTTTGTTTCATAAAATATTACAGATGCTGAGATGTTGCAGATTTTATATGTCAGCATTTTTTGTTTCATCTTGATGGTATCACAACTGGGCATGCCCAAAAATCTTTCAACCCAAAAATCTCTTGAAGGAAAAAAGATTTTTCAATTCTGTAAAAAGATTGTTTTATATTATAATGAACTCTTTAATTTGAGCTTAAGTTGTTTTTAAGTATGACACTCTCTTTAAGAAAATAAACATTCTACATCTATTTGTGAAGAAAATATAAACATACCCGCAGTATATTATGTTTTGAATCAATAAGATTATCAAGTACTTCAGCACTACCGCCATCATGGATTGATGCAAGAGAAAGACGATAAACACCAACAAGTCTACATTGTAATAAGTAATTCCATGATAAGCTTATATATATGTGCATCTATAGACTGCTTATTTAAAGACCAAAGACTTTCTTTTTTAAAATGGATTTCAGAAGGGATACATTCTAGACTTGCATTATATTCTATGTTCCGAATAGACCCCCAGTGTGCTTAATAAATTTCTTGGTTTTTTGAGGGGGCTTTCATTCGGGAGGCATATAAAAGAGGGGGCGCTTATTGAATATTTTTTTTATTTTGCAATTTCTATTGTTCTTAAAAACATATATATTACTTAAGCAAAAAAGACAAAAATAAGGGTATTTTTCAAACAGACACCTCTCTTGGAAATTATTTTTTGAATAAACACCCCACTTAGGGGGAAGGGTTTGTTCGAGGGGGACATCTATTAGAGAGGGCTGTTTATTGTGAAAATTATTCTTAGAGGGTACGTTTATTCAAGGGGGTGTTCATAAAAGTGGGGTTTTTATTCGAAGCATTAAAGTATTTTAAGCAAATTTTCATTGATGACAATAGAGCGCAGAGTACATTTATTGGACTCAATTTCTGTCCGAAATAGGCTCTTGGACTGGTGTTTGATCTGATGCTCAAAATGGTGATAACAATTACAGTGGAACCTCTATAAGACGACCACTCTAGAGATAAAAAAAGTGGTCTTCTAAGACAGGTGGTCTTCTTATACAGGTTGAAAACAATAGAAAATGCGATTTTAGGACCAAGAACCAGTGGTCTTTATAAACAAGTGGTCTTCTTATAGAGGTGGTCGTTTCAGCAGGTTTCACTATATTAAATGTTAACCAGTCTTTCCCAGGAATTGCATATGGCCATACTCATACACCATTTGTTCTTATTTCACAAATATCTTACAGCATAACTTCATTGCAATATATCAAACACCATATTTGAAAAACAATTTTTTTACAAAAAAAGCATAAGTTAATAAGAGCACATATTCACCTATCTTGAAATATTTTGTTTCTGTTGAATAACCTAACTTCAAGCCATTCACTTTTGTCCAGTGGAGTTTCCAAGGGCCAGGAAAATTCCTAAACACACAATAAATATTTATGATAATCAATATGATAATTTATGATAAAAAACGTTTAAAAAAATACCTCATCAAAGAATGCATCACCAGAGCAGCCGATCAATACACGAGAAGCTTGTGGTACACCTAAAGAAAAAGTCAAAAATACTATATTATAGTTGAAAGACATAGTTAGTTTTTGTAACAAATTCTTGATGCACTTTCATAAACAAATTTTCAGTGACCAGTTTCTATCCACAAAAACAAGTATTTCACAATAACGCAAAAAGGGTCTTTGTTTTTTGTGCTACTGAGGTTTCTGTTAGCATTCTACTAATGATGCATATTTTCAAAACTTAGTAGCTTAGTAGTATTTTTAGTAACTCTTTGTGTTTTAATAAAATTTCCAACAACATTTTTCATCAACAATCATCAATCTTGTGAATGAGAAATAGTGGTGTTCTTGAAGTTTCTACCTTAACAACGTTTTTGTTTCTCATCTTTATTAAAGGGGAACTGAGGTGAGGAAAAAAACTTTGAGTTTTGTTTTCAAATCATGTTTCTAACCCTAAAAAATACAATTATAATGGTGTCTTAAGCTTTAGTTTCTGAAATATAAAATCTCTAAAACCAGCATTTTTGACGCCATACTAGCTATATTACAAATTATGAAGATGGGTAAAATGCTAAATAAAGTGGAATTAACAATACAAACTGTGATCAAAAACAACATATTTGATATTTTCTAATAAATATAGACCTGCTTTATAAATCTTGGTGCATTCTCTTGTGCCAGGAAATAATAATCTATTCAATTCAATCACTTTTACATAGATTTCAGTATATTTTTCATATAAAGTATAGCATCAAGATTTTTTTAAATAATCTCCAGTACATAGTAAGTTCAAACTTAAGTGAGTGAGTGAGTTTATTTCATTACCAATACACTAAAAATACAATAAAAGCATAAAGTTAAAATTTAAAAAAATATATATTATGGACAATGAAATAGAGGACAAAATTAAGGAATGAATAAATAAATAAATAAATAAATAAATAAATAAATAAATAAATGATTAAAAGCATGGTAACAGGGATAACACAAAACAAAGCATTAGCCTGATTCTCATTGTGGTCTTTATAGGAAAAATGAATAAATTAACAAAAGAAAATAAAATAAAATAAGTAGATAAATAATAATAACGGTAATTAAAATAGAACATAATAATAACAAGGAAGTGGACAATGGGAAATAATTATTTGATGTAAATGTCTCTCTCTTTTAGCACACACTTTTCAAAAAAGGTTTTTTTGAAAGAGTTCAGTTCATTCACATCATTCCTAAGTGATTCTCTACCTTGAGGGGATTAAGGGAATTTTTGCATGCTCAAAAAATCATATTTCGAGAATACTAGTTTTTGTAAATTGCAAATTTTTAAAATTTTTTGAGAGAACTTGTTTTTGCAGGCCTTAATCTAGGATTTCAAATAAGCGTCAGGAACCTAACAAAAAAAGACACTTTTTAGGGAGATTTTGCCTCAGCAAGGGCAATTGATCAAGTGCATGGTAATTTTTTAGCCATAAAAAATTTGGAAAAGGGCAATACATTAGAGTACCGGACCCTTATTTACTTTTGATTATGGTCTGTTTGGCAAATCGAGAATATGAAAGTAATTACAGTCTATGCTCAATAAATGGAACCCTCGGAAAGTGGAACTCTCATTTAGTGGATCCAATTTTGCTGATCCCTTGGATTTGCTTTACTGGGATTTACCATCAGATAACTGGAACTTTTGATTGTGGAACCATATTTTCTGGTCCCATAGAGGTTCCACTTATCGAGCGGATACCGTATTAACAACAATAATGCACATAGAGATAATGATGTATGTAATAAAGATAATACTATCGTTATTGATTAAGATTTCATATATTGTTTGTTTGTTTGTTTGCTTTTTTGGTTTTTATATAGGCAGTGTAGGCAACTTAGGCAACATAGATAACATAGATAATATAGGAACCATATAAAATAGAAAACTGAAGAAACATATAGGCAATAGAGAGCGTAGGCAGTATGAAAAAAAATTAAGTTAAGTTTGCTTTCTTTAACACACCATATGATGGCCTATATAAACTGACACTCCTGGGTCTTAGCATACTTTGTGCTCTCATTTGTGCCTCCAACATCAATAGACAGTTGCTCTACTAAATAACCCGAGAGTGAGCCGCCGAAGGACTAGAATCCACTCCCATCTGACAATTTTAAATAATACAACATAAAGGTTAAACCGAATAAACCCATCATTTGGTTCTGCAATATTGAAAGAAAACAAAGATGTTACTTAAAATTGAAAACTACTATATTTCGTGTAATTTTTTATACATCATTCAAAATCATTCAATTTTACAATTATTCAAAAAATTTGAGTAAGTTATAAAAGCAAAAAAAACAAGTCCCTAGTGTAATAAAATTCAAAATATGACGTAAAATATGACGTAGTATCAGGCGTAATGGATTAATCTAAACAAGACCAATCTCAAAGGACGTGGATATTCTGCCGGTACCGGCAGAATAATGAGGGGTCTTTATTCTGCCAGCAGATGAATTACCGGTCAAATAAAGGCGGCTGTATATTCTACCGGTTTGATTTTTTTTAACTTTAATCTTTCACAATGAAATATTAATGTGAATGTTATATCTATCTGTGTTTCAATGCCAGAAAAAGATAAACATTTGATGACCTTGTCGAAACCCATAAATATGTTTCTTGAAACATTTTGAGCTTTTGCAAATGGAAAAGTGAGCATGAACTATGTCTTTACAATGTCATATCCAGAGGTTTTTTGGGGATACCTGTTTCGCTACGATATCATATGAAAAGTGGATAAAAGATTTAAAATTTGACAGGAAAATTCATTTTTTGAATAAAAACTCTTAATTTAAATCAAAATAAGCACTTTTATTTAGGATTTTAGAATCATGCATGCATGATTTAATGGCTTTTTTTCTATCCTTGTTTAAATTTTTAGTATTTTTGGGATAGTTTTTTAGGATCCCATACCTGTTTACCCGTAGCAAAACCTATCTGGATATGTCAGTGCTTTAAAGTCAAGTTTTTGTAGAAGGATTAGCATTAAAATATTGGGTTTCTTAAAAAATATCTTTTTATATCCGCTTTGATATAGCAAGTTGGATATTAAAAAATTAATAGAATTAATTGTTTTAAATAGCAGGAGAGGGCAATTAATTTTGTTTTTCAGTTTACTGATACACTATTATTATACCTGTGGGATCATTAGGTGATGTTTGTGAAATATTCCTTCTATACTCATGCGTTCATTTCTAATAAAACAAACAGCTCAGATTTTCTGTTCCTCTTTTATCAAATTGAAAACCGGTAAAACATCACGTTTACTTGAGAAGGCAAAATAATATATGGCACTATGTATGCCGACTCGGTTATGTTCTTCATTGCAAATTTGGTTATTCACCACTTCTTTTACGAGCAAGAATTATTTCGACTGCGAACAGCTACCTGGAATGTGAGCGTCAAAAATTCGGTACGGTGATGGAATGAGCGTCAGTGAACTCGTTGGTTTCGAGACGATTCGAATATTCGATCGATAAAACAACAAAAAACAATAAATCACTTTCTGATTCACAGAGGCTGTCGTTGATTATAGGTGATAACACAGATTGATGAAATTCGGTGAGAGTTTTAATGTTCTTTTGCTTTAATGTTGCTTTGTT
>JANSTP010208879.1:0-21423 GCA_025330745.1 Cladonema radiatum | reverse complement strand
ATCATGAGAATATTTTATTTATTAGTGTTTTTTTTATTTTTATTTTTTTTTTACTTATTTATTTATTTATATATTTATCTATTCTATTATCATTAAATTATAATTATTGTTGTTTTATTATCATTGTTTTTTACTATTATTATTACATATTTTTTTCCTATTCTTTTTCCTAACATTCTTATGCAATCATTCTAGGACCACAATGGAAACCAGGTCTTTTGCACTTGTTTTGTGTCATCCCTGTCACCAAGTCTAAGATAGGTCTTTTGTTTGTATCTGTTTTTAATCAGTTTTGTTTTACTTTATTTATTAATTTATATATATTATAAGCATACTTTTTTTTTGTCTTTTAACGATTGTAAACAATATTTAAATCTTATGGTGACGAAATAAAACTAACTAACTAAATGTGTAATCCATGGCATATTTAGAAAACGAAATTAATCACGGTATACCATTTTAGATGTGCCTAACAACAATAAAGATAAACTGACATTAAGCATATATATCATAAATCCACTTATACTGGTTTGCTTTAGAACTTTAATAGTTTTGTAGAATTTTCTGATAAAGTAAGTCTCATTAAATATTTAAGCAATCACATATTTAAGTTACTAATAATTGAAGATCATTGGATAGTGATCTAAATTATCTAAAATCAAGTCTCTTAAAAAATGCTTATCCTAAATCCTTAATTGATAAAATTATCAAAAGTTATTTAGAGGATAAAACTGATTAGAAACTAATCATACTAAGTTATTGCATGTAGTTATTTTAAACTTCCATATATAGGTAAACTTTCAGATCAACTTAAAGTTAAACTTCGCAAATTGGCTAAAAAACACTGCAAAGATACTTTCTCATTCACAATGCTTAAAATAAAAAATCCTTCTTCTTAACAAAGACTGAATTCCGAGTAATATGCAATCTTTTTTAGTTTATGAATTTGCTTGTGTTAGATCTAATTCTAGCTATTTTGGTGAGACAATATGTCATTTTCAAGCCAGAATTGAAGAGCATTTTTCCCAGGAACAATCTCACAAGATAATCCTACTTGTACAGAAAATCTCCTAATTCTTTCAAGATAATTGATAAGGCACATAATAATTTTGAGCTTAGAATTAAAGTAGCATTACACATAAAGTGGGTAAAGACGGTTCAAATTGTAATTAACTTTATATATATAGTTTGTTTTTTGAGAATTAACATTAGTCCCGAAGAAAATCAAAGTATGATTGAAACTAGTCGAATTAAAAATGTTGTATTTTTTTATCTAATCTTTAATAAAATTATTGCTTTTAAGATAAATAAAAAATGAAAATTCAAATTACAATATGTATTGCAACACAAACACTTACTTTGTAGAATCTTTCATAGGAATTGTTTTCTGAAGATTATCTTCTGAACACACAATATCATCGCCAAAGAATAAATTTAGCCCATCCTTAGAAATGTCATATTCAACAGAATGAAACTTAACACATTCTAATGATTTCCAGACATCAACGAGTTGAAAATCAATTTTACTTGAACTATCAATATCATCTGTTATCACATGTAGCTTAGTAGTTGCGCGAGCACAGCATTCAATCATCCGATATTTCAAAAATTTCTTTCCCAAGGGTAACAGAAAAATAAAATTAGGAAACTCATAGCCTCTAATAGAAGCATAGTCTGTGAGAAGAATTTGGTAATCCTTCTTTTTCTCAATGAAGCATTCAATATCATCAGTGAAGTTATAAGAATTCTCATGAAGAAGATAATAAATTTTGTCATATAATTCTTTCTCGTATGTACAAATCACATGACCTCCTAACTCTTCTTTACCACTTTCTAATATAAATTTGAGAGTCAAAAAATAAAACAAAGCTTTATCCAAGGAAGCACCATATTTTTCTTCACTGCAATAGTAAACATTAACTGAACCAGATGACACTGCATGTCCACTTTGAGTATTTTGGTTGAATGTATAAAATGCTGATATAGGAGATTTTTCTACTTCTTTTAAACTTTCTCTACCCAGTTCTTTATCAACAATCCTACTTGAAAGTTTGAAAATATTTTCAGGGTTTAAAAGTTCTGGTGAAGACATAAAAACATCAGCTGTAGCTGCAAGAAATATATTGATTTCTGTAGATGAGCGCAATCCATAGTCAAGAAAAAACATGTTAAAGGAAGTCACTTTTAACAGCATTTCATATTGATATCCAAGATCGATTGCATTAGTTTTTTCATCAACTCTCTGCTCCATAGACTGAACAGCTACTACAATAAATGAATTCTTAAAGTCATACAAAACCTTTTCTAGTTTCAAAACCTCATCTTTTTGTAAAAGAGAGCCATCAAATTCATCAATGAACACATGTACTGTTTTCTCTTTCCACACACTTTTTATGTGTTGAAGAATATACGACAAAGTAGGGAGATTCATTTTATTGTTAGTCAATTCACTACTGTTTAATGTAATAATCATATTTTCAGGATATTTTAATTTGATAATCTTCAAATAATAATCAAGTTTTGATTGATTATCATTACATATCAAATAAAAAATATCGTTTTTACCAACAAAATTAATAATTTTTTCAAACTTTTTTATTAAAACCAAGCTCTTACCACTCCCATAAGAGCCTCGTATTAATATTTTCATTTCAATGGAATTCAAAGCGTCAAACTGATTTGTGGATAAAAGAATGAGTTTCTTCAGTTCTTCCATTTGATCTTCTGGACACGGAGAAAAACTTGGCAGGGTATTACAAACTAAAGCTTCATTTGTGACCATACTTTTTTTAATGTCAGAACAGACTTTCGATGTTGAAGTCTCACTCAAAAGAGTATTCTTCTTTAGTTTGACAATCCTTTTCAAACGAAATTCTTTATACCAGCATTTAAAATTATCAATATCTGTAAATATTTCCTCATTAATATATAAATCATTGTTTTTGCATGGTTGACAAAAAACATCCTTCATATCTTTCTTGAGTATGATATTTACTTGAATTATATTTTTAGTGTTTAATTCTTCATGAAGGATATTTGATATCTGGATATTTTTTGTTGATTCATGTAAAGCTTGACCTGCTCCTTGATTACTATTTGTTATGTATAATACAACATTATCATTTGTAAGAAAACAAAAATAATGATCATCAGATGTTTGCTTGTGAAATGTGCCTCCCTTAAATTTATTGATGTGATCAGTGTAATGGTATCCATAAACAGCAAACCCTTCATCGTTTGTCATTTCAATATATGCGTTTAGTGTTGAAAGTATTGGATCAGAACCAGAATCAAAAAAATTAAATGATTTTAACTCCTTGAACAAACTGTACACTTCCATAAATTGATTCTGACTTTCCACCCATTCTTGATAACTTTGATAGTTAAGACATTGAAAATCACCTGAACCAACACGAACAGCAATGGTTACATTTTCTTTGTTAATATCAAGAGCTTTTGCATCTTCATATTCAAATGGATGACCAATGTATGTAAACTTTGGAGAACTTGAAAGGTGAACTAGAAAAGAAATAGAAAAAAAAATTAAGAAAGGAAAAGTTTGAAGTATTTGGAAACTTCTTTACATAGAACCAAACTTCTAAACTACTACCTAACGGTCCTATTTGCCATAAGGTAGCAAATGTGAAAATGTGAAAATAAACGCCAATAAACGCCAATAATATGTACAAATTTGGAGCTTTTTTCTTCATACCATATAAGCTCTTATTTCGCTGGTCCAAATTTAACACCAGCCCTCTTAACAGTGGGACCTTATTATTAATGCCTGCCAAAAAAATCTCATGACACAAGTTAGAGCCAGCGGAATAAGGGCCTTAGGGAAATAAAAATAATGTTTGTGAGTTTAGGGGTTAATAAGCCTTTAGCACATAATCTAGGTACTTTATACCTGATTCATGCATCTTTTAAATAACCAACTATATTTTGATAGATTCATTTGGAGCTGCAATTGAAGATAAAGTTTTACAATGATCTCATCTCAAGATATGAGAGTAACTGCGTTCTTCACCTTATTTTGTTCATGAGAGTCATGAATGGTTCAAATTTTCTTTTTTATATTACATAGATCAATTTAGGTGACTCGTGCAATAAAATTAGGCGGAGCTATTTCACGCAAGAGTACTCTGAAGAAACTTTTATAATATAAAGGAGAAATCAAAACTTAATTATAATCTCTCCATAATATTTGCATAAAGTACATATGCATGCAAGAACGTCTAAAAATAAGCGATGTTTGAAATTTTCAAAATAGCTAATCCGAGACTGTTCTGTAGCTTTTAATATACCATGACTAAGAGGGTTAACATATAAATGCTATTTTGATGGGTAAATGCAGTTTTAAAATTATGCCAGTTTTAAACTTCATTTATGTTTTCAGGGCCTTTTTTCACCGACCTTTATTATCGTTAGCCCAAATTAACAACGCAGCAAAAATTAAAGCTGATTAAGGGCCAGTGAAATAGGGGTCGATAAGGTAAGTTGCTGAAAAATTCCTTCCTCTCAGATGAACTGAAGCAGCGATTGAAATCAAAGCTCACATAAGACTAGAGGAAGCCAACACAAAAATAAGTAGCCAGCTTAGAAAAGAAGGGAAGTTGTAAAAGGTAATTATAGCTACCTTCCTGTCAACACACCAGGAATTTTTTAGGATATTTTTTGTGTTGGGAAGAAATACAAGAAAGAAATTGCCTTAACAAAAGTGTGTTGCTTAAAATACACAATTCTTTTGTATGTAGCTATCTATCATACAGCGTCATGGCTTGGGGTAGTAACTACGGTGATGATGATGCTGAAAACGATGATTTTTTAAATAACTACGACATGAATAGAAAAGAAGCTATCAATATATTTCAATCAGAACTGGATGCAGGTGAAGTTGGGCCAAGATTTGCTACCAAAGAAAAATTTTTGAAGAATATTTTGATAATGGAATCTAGATCAAAGGAATATCACATTTACAACACAGTACATATTGCTTTCCTTTATCGTTACTTAGGAAAAAATGAGAAATATCTTGATTTACAAAGGTTGTGCAACAGAAAAATGTTAGAAGATGAAATTTCACTGTTTAGTCTACTTAAATGCCATGCAGAAAAATTATAAGCTTTCAAATTGTTCGTGATGCTTGACTAATTTCATAAAATAGTCAGCCTATGGTAATCATATTGATGAATGTAATGGTATAGGGAAGGAAAAACTAGATTTTGAACTCTTCCAGTGCAAATTATTGACTAATCATGCCAAAGAGATACTGTTTCTCTTTGTGCAATATATTGAAACCATTCAAAGTGAAGACACTATATATCCATGTAGCTACATAGATATGCTCATATGTTCTAAAACTATATCTGATTTTTTCAAAGATGTTGTTTTTGGATTTCAAATTGTGTTATGGTAATCTAAATATGATAACTAGTGAATTTTTTACACTGAATATTGTTCCATAAATAACTGCATATGTAACGAAAGAAGACAAATGAATGCTAGCAATGTACGTGGATAAACACATGCAAAAAATGGATATTTGTGTTTGAGTGTGTATCATTAAGTCATGTTACATAAAATTGTGTCAAAATATATTCACAAACGTTTATTTATGTCTAATCAGCAGTCGAATAACGAAGAGAAAAAAAGCTTTACAGATGCTAATGCTATTACTCCTGTTGCTAAAGGTGGTATTCGTTGCTCAACAAAACATGAATTTGTTGAAAGTATGCTAGAAGTTTTAGCAATGAAATTAGAGTTACGTCATTCTCTACAGACTGAAGGTTTGAAAGAATTCAGTGTTCATTGTGAAACAATACAAAAAAACTTTGCACTGCTGTCAACTTACAGTTTAGAGAAGTTACGTTATTAAAACTTTTCATAAGTAAATTTTCTTAAATTAATTATGTATTTTCTTCCTCTTCATTGGTAGTTTCCTGTCTCCATAATCTGCAAACGTTGTTCTTGCACCTTTCTTGAATAAAAATATACGTCGTCAGCGTCCTTATTTATAAGCTACTGTTTTTGCCATAAACCAATCACAGTTGCTCGTTACGAAAAGAAATTTTTGGCTAGCAGACAAGACACGTTGGACAATACAAATAGAGGACTTAGCTACACTCTCTAACAGATGACAGACTCACAGACAGATATAACCTAAAATATTGAATGATGTACCTGTTCATACAGAGTTGGAAATGGTGCTACTAGCTTTATGAAAAAATCTAGCTAGCTTGCAAGCTTGTTTATCTGGCTAAGTGAGAATACTATGCAGCTAGCTAGTTGTTTCACAGAAGTGGATGATTGGTATGATTTACATACCATAACTGATTGAACTATAAAGCAGAAAAAAAGCTTTGAATTCGATCGAGCTTCAGGCCTCAACTATCATGCAATAATATGGGGAGCAGCAAGCTTTAAAACAAATTTTTTTGGTTGAATGACTATCTGATATATATAGGCAGGGCATTATTTCCCAGATCCTGACACTTTGTGTTATCAAATATTTTATTAATAATATGAAGTCTACATGTCTCAAGGTTTCAATTTTAGTTTCCAATATATCCATCAATTCTGGCAACATAACTTAAAAAACAGGTGTTTAAAATACAAAAAATTTTCACGCAAGGTAATTGGGATCTTGGCTATAGTTTAGATGAAATTACATCACAAATTTATTGCCATGATATCATAGCTTCCGACATTTTTTGTAAAATATATATGAAATACTACCACATTTACCACTAAAAGTAGAGTATTGTGACCAGAATTGAGCCATGGTTTCCAGTTTCAACTTCATCAAAACAAAAAAATTGCATGTCATTGGAAAGAACATAATAAGGTGATCCAATTTCGTTTTTGGAAAAGAAAAACATTAAATGTTAATATAAACAAGAATTTTTAATGAAAATATACTAAAAGGTAGAATAACACTCTCAGTAGACCTTCAATTTTCAGGACCCTGGATACATATAATTTTTTTTTTTTTTTTTTTTTTGAAGATCATGAATAATATTTTTAAAAATTATTAATCTGAAATTCAGCCTGGAATCGGGAGCATTCAGCATGAACATCCCAGATTTTTTCAGTATTCTGAAGTGGCGTAAATCCCAATATCTTGGGTACGTCAAAATTAGATAAAATTTTGCATGATAATGGTCCACCATATATAGTTTTCAAAACCAAAGAACTAGCCCTTGCAGTGCCAAACTTGTGATGATGTCATCATCCATTGTTTTATGACTTTATGAACTTGAAAAATAGCTTAAATGGGCCAAAAGTCAGGAAATTCAGCCCTTAAAAAGAAAATTTTTCTCTTTTTGCTATAAATCAGTTATAATGAACTTTTCAAGGAACTGGAAAAAAAACCAAGTACAGTTTTTTGTATTAACTTGGCCCTATTACAACTGATTTTTTACGTTTTTTGAACAACAATTACCCCCCCCCACCCTAGAATTGACTCCCCTGTTATGGGCTATTGGGATCAAATGTTTTACCATTTTGTTCTCCATAAAAAGGTAATAATAATTACAAAAAATAATGTTCAACGTACAGTAGAACAAATGCTATCTAAAAACGCTTAGCAAATAGGAGAAATGTACCCTTCCCCCTCTCTCTCGACAAAATAGGTTTAAATTCGATAAATGTTTAGAAAATATCTGTTAACGTCATTGCTTTTTTAACTATGTCAATATGAGGTACTTTCCAAGTGACTGCCCAATGATAAGTGAAATAGGTAGCTACAGTAACAGCAGTGGAAACTTTATTTAAATCAACTTATTTCTTCAAAAAGTGATCGAAACAGAAAAACATCGAAATAAAGTTTTCATTATTCTGATACTAAAAAGTTGCCCATGATGCTTTTTTAATATTGATAGACCCCAACACAAAATTTTAACAAATTAAGTTGAAAGAGTGTAAACCATACCACCAATTTGGCAGATTCGGAGTCTCCTATGCTGTGCCAAAGATTGATTTGTAAAAGTTCTGATTATACAAGATTGTCAAGATCAATCAGAGCAAGATTAAGATTAAAAACTGCTAACAGTCAATTTAAAGAAAATTTATGAAATCCATAGCACGTGAAAAAAACAGGAAAAACTGACCATGAACACATTTTTCAAATTTATTAAAACACATTCTTAAAATAATAATAATAATAATGATAATGAATACTAATGAAAAACAATGACCAACAACGATTATTTAAAATATTTTTTCACAATATATTTCGGTATCAAGCTACCATCGTAAAGGTACTGACACAGGCTTGATTATGAACTATCTAGCTCTAGCTTCAGTTCAATATAAAAGATCGGTTGTCTCTGGTCTTGTATTTAGAATTTATAGAGCTTGCACTTCTTGGGATAACTTTAATTCAAGCTTAGTAAGAGCTAAAGCTATACTCAAAAACGACCAGTACCCAAGTTTTTTTTATGGGCCAATCATTAAGAACACTATTAATAAAATGTTGTCAAAAGTAGATGAGAAGGAAAAGCCTGATACCGAGAATGTTGAATGAAAAATTTGTGTATATAGAATACACAGGTAAAGTGTCAGAGGACTTTAAGAAGTCTTTAAAGCGTTTAAATGTACCGTGTAAAGTGATTTTTACATTGCGTAAACTGAAACTTGTTTTACCATCATTGAAACCTGAGATCGAAAAATCTGTAATCAGCAAAGTAGTATATTAAATTTGTTGTCTACGATATAACGCGTGCTATGTTGGCCAAACCAGCCGACATTTACTTTGTCGTATTAGAGAGCACCAATCGAAAGGAAGTCCTGTTCAATTCTCTATTATCGCTTGATGACGTCACCATTCTTGCGAAGTCGTTGAAATCAGTTGCACATCTAATGACTTTGGAAGCTATGTGGATAAACACTATCAAACCATCATTAAACACTAAAGATGAGTAGTAAATTTTAAAGTGTTTCTTTTTGTGTTCTAATTTTGCATGTAATTAAGGAATTCTTTTATTTTAGATTTTGTCAAGCGTTGTTATAACTAATTTTTACTTTTTATAAAGCCTGACGATGGTAGCTTAATACCGAAATACATTGCGAAAAAATATTTTAAATAATCGTGGTTGGTCATTGTTTTTCATTATTATTATTATGCCACAATGTTTTTAACTTATCGGGTTACACTTCAAAGTGCTATCATGTGGGTATGTAGTAAGGTATTTCAATTGGAGAAGGTCTCCCCAGACTATTAGCATGATAACATCGTGGCTGATAGCTCAGTCAGGAGAGCATCGGGTTTTAGGTTCAAATACCCCTCGGTCCATAGCTTTTGAAATATTTGCCTCAGCCAATGTTGCGCATGTCTTAATATTTCTATAAAATTTCACTTCTACACATTGTTCTCATGCATATACGACTGAGGATGGCTGTCAAGCCGAAACCAGGGCTTTAATTGGACTGTTGTCTCTGCCCTACGTAAGTTGTCTGTGATCTCTAGCTTGAGTTGAATACCTCCGTTGGGTTATCCTCCAAGGTTCTATCATGTGGGTATGTAGTAAGATATTTCCGAAAATATCCGAAAAAGAACTGAAAAGGGCTTTTTCTTCCCTAAAAACTAATAAAAGTCCTGGTCACAATCAGATAACGTCTAAAATTGTAAATGATTGTTATGCAGAATTAACTAGACCATTGTCTCATATTTTTAACAAATCATTTGAGTACGGGATATTCCTCGACCAACTAAAAATTGCTAAAGTCACTCCTATATTTAAAAATGGAGGAAAGAATCTGACCTCGAACTACAGACCAATCTCAGTACTTCCTACTTTCTCAAAACTATTAGAAAGAATAATGTACAACCGCTTATATGAATATTTAAAAGCAGAAAATCTACTATACAACAATCGATATGGATTCCAAAAAGCTTTGTCAACAGAACATGCTCTCATTGAACTAGTGGATGATATTGCAACCTCAATAAGTAAGAAAAAGTTTACCTTAGGTGTATATATAGATTTTTCGAAAGCTTTTGACACTATTAACCATAAAATATTAATCGAAAAATTAGAATATTATGGCATTAACGGAGTTTGTAAAACATGGCTAGAAAACTATCTACCAAACTGTAAGCAAATATAGTGATAATGAAACAACACAACGCGAGCTCATCAAATGTGGAGTTCCTAAAGGTTCTATCCTCGGGCCCCTACTGTTTTTAATTTATGTAAATGACCTTTTCAAAACATCAAACCTCCTAAAATTCATCATGTTGGCAGATGACACAAACGTCTTTTGCACACACGAAAACTTAAATTCTCTGTTTCAAATTGTCAATCGGGAATTAAAAAAAGGCTGACGAATGGTTTTCTTGTAATAAGCTATCCTTAAATGCTAAAAAGACAAATTACATATTGTTTCACTCAAGCAAGAAAATCGATTATCTACCTTTGAAACTGTCTAAACTGGAAATAAAGACTGAAGAAATACGACGAGTGACAAAGACAACATTTTTAGGTATTGCCATTGACGAATGTCTGAGATGGGACGAACATATTAAATTAGTTCAAAGCAAAATTTCTAAAAACTTGAGAATTTTATACAAGACTAGATATATGTTAGATAAAAATTCTTTACAAAATTTATATTACACTTTTATTAACTCCTACATAAACTACGGTAATATTGTTGGGGGAAGTACCTTCAAGGCAAAACTGAAAAAAGTTAATAGCACAGTCAAAAAGGCTTGTAGAATACATGAAAATCCATCCGATTTTCCAAGTACAAATTCCCTCAAGGAATCTATTAAGGTCTTCGACGTTTATAAATTAAGTCTTTATAAAATTCCTCTTTTAATGCATGATAAGTCAAAGAATAATGCACCGAAGAAGTACACAATTGAAATTTGAACAAATCGATCGCAACTATCCAACTCAGTACTCAGAGGAAAGTTTCAAACTACCAAACTATATAACAATGCTAGAGAAATTTTCATTGACATACAGAGGACCTACTGTATGGAACATTCGGATCTCTTTAGAGCAAAAAAAGATTGAAAGTAAAAACTCTTTTAAGAAAGCCATAAAAGAAGAAATATTAGGAAAGGATAATATATTGAGATTTTTTTAATAAAACCAAAAAGAAAAAGAAAACTTCAAAATCTTGAAATTTGGCTAACAGAGCAGTAACCATAAGGGCTTAGCGATAAGGTCTTTGACCTTCTGAAAGTCCTGTCTTTCTGTCCTTCAACGTATATAATGCAAATAGCATATAAAGTAATAAAATGGTAATTGTTGTGATGGAAAGCAAACAAGGAAAAAAAATTCAATTGGAGAAGCTCTCTCCCAGACTATTAGCATGATAACATCGTGGCCGATAGCTCAGTCGGGAGAGCGTCAACACGGTAAGCAGTAGGTCGTGGGTTCAAATCCCCCTTGGTCCATAGCTTTTGAAATATTTGTCTCAGTCAATGTCGTGCATTTCTTAGTATTTCTCTCTTTTTGCGTTTTTAATTTTAATTTTTATTTTTATTTTTTTAACAATTGAAATAAATATATATAATCCTAAAAACTTTAATTTGTCTATTTATATAACGGTCAAATACCGTGCATAAGCTTTATCTAAAAAATACTGGCGAACTTTCGACTTGTATAAATTTAAACTTTTACAGGTACGTATATCAGTTGGTAAATTGCTAAACACTACGTAAGCTAGTTTTATCCTAGATTCTTCTGAATTGTTTTGTAATTCTCAATTACATTCTTTGATTCTGACATTTATTTGACTGGGTGTTGTACGGTGTATGGCTTTAAAACAAAGTACTGCTACTGCATATTCAAAACGTTCCTTTATCGGTAACCATCGCATTGTTATGACGTCATTCATGTCGGCAAGTTTTCCCAAGACAAATGATACTGTAGCATTATGGATCTTTTGCAGCTGTTTTGTAAGATAGAGAGGCATGTTGTTTGTAATCAAGTTGGCGTACTCAAGTTTGGAGAGGATCAGCGACGAAGCTAACTGCTTTTGAAGGTGGAACGGAAGGAGACGTCGTGTTATTTTACTGTCCGCAAAGTTGAAAAACATTCTTTTGCAATTTTGTTGATGTGGGGATTCCATAAAAGGTGTTTGTCAAATAAAACTCCAAGAATTTTCATTTCATTGACTTGTTTCCATGTTTTGGACTTACAGTGTGAGAAGTGTTTATTTGAGAATTTATGCGTCTGTTGGAGTTGCCATGAGCAGAAATACATGACTGCAGTTTTATTTTCGTTGAATACCAGGTTCGAGCTGGTTGACCAAATGTTTACTGATATCGATTTCTCTTTTTTTTATAGTATGGCTCAGCATTAAATTATAGGGCTGAGAATTTTTATATCTGACGTCAATTTTTGGAACATTTATGCATGACTTCATATTTTATGTTACCAGATTTCTGTTAAAAAGTTTCTAAAATGAAAGTTATTACTTGATGGAACTACACCAAAATGTATAATAACATAATCTCTAGAAACACAAAAATACAAAATAAAATAAGTCTAAACTTGATCTTTAGGGACAATTTTAACAAAATTATCTATAGGTATTTGATTGTTTTCATCAGGATCTCATATTGCCAAACTTATAGCACAGGGCTTTTAGCCTATTGCTGCAACTTTCATAAAATGATACCTAAAAAGCTGCAAAAAGCATATGAAAATGGAAAATGACTACGGTAAATGCCTTGTAATAATATTTGGCGCTCAGCAGGGTTCCATTTACCTCCTCTATTGTTTAATTTGTTTACATGGCTTTTTTTACTATCTTAGCGATAATGATTTTACACGTTAGGCTAGATATGCTGGTAATAACATCCCTTATTTTCAACAAGGAAGTGGAATAATAATATAATAATATATAAAAAAGTGGAATTTTTCAAGGAAGTGATATATAAACTACAATTTATGTCATAAAGACTTTTTTATTGGTTTAGAATCAACAGAATAAAAACAAATCTGAAAAAGTGACAAGTCAAAATTTTTAAAAAGCAATCTTCGCCAACTTGATGTTACAGTTTACACTCTTTCAACATAATTTATTGGAACATTGTTTTGGGGACAATCAATATTAAAACAAACATGGGTGACTTGTCACTATCAGATAAGCGAGAATGGTTTTTCCATGCTTTCCTATGTCTATACCCTTTTGAAGAAATAAGTTGATTGAAATACATTTTCCACTATTATTGATGTAGCTACCTATTTTATTTATCATTGGGCAGTCAAAATTTTGAATAAAGTTTGAAAGTACCTCATATTGACAAAGTTAAAAAATCAATGACTTTAACAGATATTTTCCAAACATTTATTCAACTTAAACTTATTTGGTTGGGGGAGGGGGTGGAAGGGTAAATTTACCCTACCTGCTAAGCCTTTTTAGATAGCATCTGTTCTGCTATACGTATGAACATTATTTGTTTTAATTATTATTAACTTTTTAATGGGGAACAAAATGGTAAAACATTTGATCTGAATAGCCCATAACAGGAGGGGTCAATTCTAGGATGGGGGGAATTGTTGTTCAAAAATTGTAAAAAATCAGTTGTAATAACTGTAGTTGATCTTTTTTCCAGTTCCTTGAAAAGTTCATAATAACTGACTTATGACAATTATAATTTTATTTTCAGGGGTTGAATTTACCGAATTTTGGCCCATTTAAGCTATTTTTAAAGCTCGCAAAATCATAAAACAGTGAATGATGACGTCATCACAAGTTTGGCACCCCAGAAGCTGGTTCTTTGTTTTTGAAAACTATATATGGTGGGCCATTATCACGGAAAATTGTATCTAATTTTGACTTATTTAGATTTACCCCACTTTAGAATACTGAAAAATTCTGGGATGTTCATGCTGAATGCCCAAATCCCAGGCTAATCATGCTGAATTTCAAATTAATCATTTTTAATGATTAATGATCAAAAATATTATTGATGATCTTCAAAAAAAATAAAACTTTATAAGTATCTAGAGTTCTGGAAATGGAAGACTTACTTCGGCATAGGAAAATAGCTAAAATTACCAATCGGGTAATAAATTAGTGATGACCTCATCAAACTGGCGGTTCTTATGATTTTGTTTTATTATTATTATTTTTGGATAATGTTTATGTTGTTCTATCAAAATGCAAAATTTTAATTTCAAGAAATGGTCTACCTTGGTATTTCGAGAGTTTTGTTCTTCCTTTTAGTATATTTTCGTTAAGATTTCTTGATTATACGAAAATTTAATTTTTTTTTCCAAAAACGAAATTGGATCACCTTTTAATGTTCTTTCCAATGAGATAAAATTTTTGTGTTTCGATGAAGTCGAAATTGGAAACCATGGCTCAATTCTGGTAGCAATACTCTATTTTTTAGTGGTAAATGTGGTAGTATTACATATATTTTCTATAAAAAAATGTCTGAAGCTACGACGTCATCACAATAAATTTGTGACGTAATTGTATCTAAACAATAGCCAAGATCCCCCTTATCTTGCTTGAAAAGTTTTTCACATTTTAAACACCTATTTTTGAAGTTATATTGCCAGAATGGAAGAAAATATTGAAAACACTATTGGCAGCTGTGACGTCATAGTTGCAACTTTAGAAGGTCATAACATCTAAACTGGACCGCAGTAACCCTTACTCTTTTATCAAGAAATGATCAGCATAAAATTACCTTTCCATTGATGTATTGTTTTACAACTTTTGACGAGATTGATTTTTTCTTGACCAAAAAAAAGGACGTCATTGGTCACGTTATTTGGGGAACCTCTCAAAAATGGAACCAAACAAAAATTGAAACCTTGAGACATGTAGACTTCATATTAGTAATAAAGTATTTGATAACACAAAGTGTCAGGAGCTGGGAAATAATGCCCTGCCTAGTAGATTAGCTGAGACTGAGATAGCTTCTTATCTTCAGTTGGAATAGTTGAAATTTTTACTCGAGCTTTTACTGTATGGTGAATACGAATTATATCTTGAAGCTAATAATTTTAAAAAGAACTTTTGTCAAATTGATGAATGTGCTAGCTGCTGGATGGCCAGCAACAAAAACTTTTACTGAAGACAAAACAAATCAAAAGTCATGACAGAAGTTTTAAATATTCAATGAACCCTTCAAAACTAATTGTGTCGTCGATGAGCACTGTTTTCATTAAATAAATTAAGGAACGAATGACCAAACAAACTGTTCATTTTGAAAGACAAAAGTTATCACACTGAAGGACGTACTGTTGGAAGTGCTAATAAGCTTATTGTATTTGAAAAAAAATATTACAATTTAATTAGAAATTACAATTAAATTTACAATTAAATTTTTTTCAAATTTTCCACTCAAAATGGCTTTTTGACTCCTTATTTTGAAATGGTAACCCACAACATGTACTGTATGATCTTCTGGAGATATCAAATCTTTGCGACATATTTTTTAAAAGCTGAAATTATATGAAACCCTTTTCAAATGTTTATGTCATTCAAGTTTATTCTTTTCCTGTTTTTTGATTTTGCTCTGTTTTTCATACATTTGACAGTTTACATTGTTAACTTATTACTATTTTGCATTCAATTCTATAATTTTCGATTTCTAATTAAATTGCATGTGCTATTACTATTGAATAATTACATACCATCAAAACTATGACTCAATATTTGTCCTGTTTGAAGCTACATCCATATGTCCTCCGATCAGTGATAAAATTTACGGGTAGGCATTATGAGACTTATGACTAAAGACATCCACAATACCCTGTTTACCTTTGCCATTGCGACAGGTTTTTCAGGCCTTGATATCCTCATTTTGGTTGATTTTGAGAAAAAAATCCAATTTTCTATAAACCTTTATGAATGTTTTATGAATGTTCTAAACATATATACTATATAGTGAAAACTTTCCTGCCAGATACTAGTAACCTAAAAATCTAATTGGTATCAAGAGTTTTCATTCTATTGCTATTGTGGCTCTTGATTCAGTGATCCTGAATAGAATAAAAATATCAGTTAAAGATAACACATAACAAAATAGCCATAGTCACTTTAAAGGAGACATATCACTAAATATTAAATTTTAAATACCTCTAAATGAAATAACTGCAAATACAAATAAAACTTACATGCCATTAGTTCTTAAAGTTGTAGATAAGGAGTATGATGTCATAGATCACATGAGTGTAAATGTTTTCTCTAAAATTTTATTTATTTTTTCAATAATAACTCAAATTTTTGACCTTGCTCTGAAAATTACATTAAAAATTTCCCATTACATCGTTAGATATGATATTGCAAAAAAGTAAAAAATTTACAGAGATTCTACCAGTTGCAAATGTAAAGGTACAAAAGAAGCTCAACTTTGATAATGGCACGGTAAAACAATAACATGGTTGTCAAATCAGTAGTACCATGTGCCACAGTCATTTTTTCTTCTCATCATTTTTCATTTTCATTTTAAATTATCGAATGTAACATAGTGGACACTCCAGTAATTTCTTCATTATAATAACTCTGTTTATAAAATAATCTGCAATAGTTTTTATCTTTCATCAACTCTACATTTATATAACTCACTTAAGCCCAGCTCGAACTATGTTTTAACTATGGTTTATTGAAATCTAAGCTAAAGTTAAAATGGTGGCAAAAGTATGTGAATGGTATGTGAACATAAATAATTTTGATTTATATCATGTTAAAATGATTTATTTGTCAAACTTCAAAGGCACCGAAATCGTTTGATGAGTTTTCAACTCACTTGGCTTTAACATGATAATGATTTCTTTTCCATGATATTTTCCATGCAAATATACACTAAATTGATTTTTAAGGAATCCTATCTCAGTTTCAGAAATATACAAAAAATAAAGACAGGAAAAAAACATTATCGGAGAATAAAAGAAAATCTACTCATTTTAGTTTGTCAATATCCTGTAAGATTCAGTCTCCGTTGCAATTCTTTTGCTCATGATTTTGAGGTTCATATCTTTTCAGTTGTATTTACCTGTTTTAGAACTTCAATATTTTAAATTTATACACAATGTGAACACCTGGCCATTTTACGACAAAAAGTTTATTTATGATTTGTTTTATTCGTAAAATGGAGATAAAACATAGTGTTAACTGGGCTTTAAGCATTTTTTCCTCTCTAATTTCATTTAAATTACAGCCATAATAAGATATCTATTTATATGCATATTTTTATAAAGTAATTCATAAAAACGTTTTAGAGATAACATAAGTTTTTTTCGTTTTTTTGAATTAGTGGCAAGTTTCAGCAATTGTGATAGACTTTGAAGCAAAATTATTTTCGTTATTTTGAGTTTGTGACACACTTTCAGCAATTTTGACAGACTTTGAAGCAAAGTTTTTTTCGTTACTCTGTAATATATAGGATCAGTTTTTTCTAACCCTAAATTTGCTATTTTTCCCATTTGCTCACGTTCTAACTTCTTAAACTAAAGATGAAAAAAATTGAATTAAGTAGTGTTTTCCATTTGTAAAATTCCAGTAATTCAAGATGAATTGAACTGTGATTATTTGAATTTGATATTAATTTTTTGTGAGTTTGAAAAATCTTTTATTCATGAAATACTTCACAATTGAAAAACACAGATTTACATCCAGAATTAGTTTACCTAGCTAAAATAATAAACAGAGAAATGATTATGGAACATTGCCATTATACTGTTCATATTAAAGGTTATGCCCATAATTCTTGTAATCAGAAAACAGCTGTTCTACCTGATCATGAATTGGTAAGTAAGTAAATAAGTTTTGTATAGCCACTCTTAGGCAACAGGGATGAAACACCTTCAACACCGAAGCCTGCTTTTCAAGGTAATCCCGTATAAAAACCATTACTGATTTAGGTCCTAGTGTAATTATGCTCCCATTTGTGCTCACAATCATTTTCTGAAGGAAAGATATTGTGCTCGATTAGACAAAGCTTATGCCAACTGCCTTATGCCCACTTCATACTTGGTAATACTTGTTTATGCGCATAATAGCTCATGCTTTCATATAAATATTTTTATTGATGCAATTGATCAAACTATGTACAAATGCCCTGAAATCCTAGCTCTTGGGAAAGTGATGGTACTATCAATTATCTAAAACTGAATCAAAATTTGTTCTATTTGGACAGTCTGAAATTTTTTCAAAGAAGCCTTGGGGATTTGACAGCTGTATAACGACAGAAAGAGAAAAAGACTAAATATTTAAGTATACAAAAATGGCTTTAGAAAATCATCACATATTTGCCAACACTTAACTGCTAACAACGTGGAACATTTACTAAAGAATAATTGTTTTACCATAGGCAAATGACATTGTTACTTCTTCAGGTTTTTATTCCAAATTAAAACGACAAAAAATAGATGACAAAGCACACAAATTTAGATGCAAAGTTTGGGGGAACTTTCATGGTCGTGATTTGAACGATTATAAGGAGTTATACAATGTCATGGACGTAATATCATTAGGCTTAATTCTAAAATACAGGTTTGATAAGTTATTTGAAGTGAACAATTTAAATCCCCTCACTTAGAATTTATTGAAGATCAAAGCCACTATTATTATTCTTCTATTTTAAAATGTGATGCAAACAAATTTATATGGTGAGTGTATGTGAAATAGTTTACCTATAGGTTAATTCAGTGAATACGTTGAAAGTAAAGATTTGTATAATTAGGATTCTTATTTAAACCTATTCAGGTCGGGGGAGGGGGGATTCTGCCACTTTGCTCTATTATGGTTAATTACTCACAAACGAAAAAAGGTTATGCAAAAAAACTAGGTGACGACTTTTCCTAGAAATTACCTGGGAACATCTTGGTGAAAAATAATTTTGGTGGCCACGCCCAATTTTGGCCACGCTCTTTTCAACCCATGGTAAGTCCATTTTTCCGACTGATTGTGAAAAAAATCGGAATTTTGGGTCGAATGTCCAAACTTTTTCACATATCTGCAAAGTACTCAGAATTAGTAAACTTATACAAAAAACTGCATTTAAAATTGTTTTTCCGTTATGGAGATATGGCCTATCAAAAATTGGCGTTTTTTAAAAAACATTTTGCTATTTTTTGATGATGCGGTTCAGAAAATGATGAAGTCATCATATATTGATGACGTCAGCAACCCAAAATGGTACCAAGATGTTCATAGAGTTGTTCTAAGTATGTACCAACTTTGATAGAAATTAGGTAAGTAGCTTGGAAGATCTCCCCCGCCCCCAACCAGACTGAGACCTCAAAAACCCAACCTGAATAGGGTTAACTTACTATGAATATTTTGAAAACATTAAAGATCAGTCTGTTGGCTCAATGTTGACATGTTGGCTTAATATTGACATGACATTTTAACGGATTGCTATCATGGCGGCAGTGAAAATGTGATGGGAGTACTTTTCAGTAACAAAATTCGAAAGTTAGAGGAGACGAGCAGTTATTATTTTTTAACTCATTGTGAAATGAAAAATGGTACTCCGCATATTGACACTAATTACAAGAAAATAAATTTTACCCGTAAAATGCATAACAACATAGGTCAAAAATATGGAATTTCAATGTTATGTATTGTTATGCAACAGAAAACGGATGGAATATTCAGGTATTATTACACCTGTTTCCAAAAACCATTTATGTGCAATTTTTTTTTGATTATTTCACAGTTTTACGACCAGAAATGCAACTTGGAAACCACAAAGTTCATGTAAACCTTAACAAACTTCTTATCAACTGCGCCTAGAGAGCTTTCATTATGCATAAAGAAAACCAAAGTAGTATAGCATTATTGCTGGTGATTTTAAAGAAATCCAAAGAAAAGAACTTGATGTATCCTCAATAAATCGCATTGAAAAAGCTCTTTTGGTTCAGTTTTTATGGCCATTTTCAGTTTGACATCAAAATTCCCGATTTTTGTCGATCTGTCAGGAAAAAATGATGATGCCATCAAATTTTGATGACGTCAGCAGATAAATATGGTACCAATGTGCTCAATATAAGTTGGTCTAATAATGCACCAAGTTTTTACGATAAGTAGTTCCCGAGACCTCTGGTGGGGGCGGAATCCAACCCCCCAAAAGATACAGAGCCTCAAAATAGTCCAGTAGCAATAGGGTTAAGATTGTGTCATATCTTTCTCTCTATTTTTATTATTATTATTTATATTATTGTTTTAAATTTTTTTTATTTATTTGACTTGTCCTCAATAATTTAAACGTATTATACTGTAAATAATTCTTTTAGGATGTTTATTTTTCCTTTTTATTGTATTTTGTTGGTAGCAAATATACTTACTTACTTACTTATTTACCGACATGCTTACTTAATAGATTAAACCATGACACTTATCAAGAATATGGAGATGTATTGCTTAATTTACTAAATGCGTGTTCTAAAAAAGAGACGGCATAAAATTTAGAAGAAATTCAAAAAGCATTTGCGAACGACCATGTTGAGAAATTGAACTTTTATTTCGGTTATACCTAAAAAAAAAAGGCCTGGAAAAGTTGAGTTATAAAACTTTGAGTTATAGAATTTGAGTTTTGAAAATTTCAAGTTGTTGCATCTGATGACGTCATAATCTCTGAAATGTAGTTTGATATTATATATAAAAGGGTTGATGAAAACAACTAAGTTTAAAATAGCAAAAGCTTTTCGATTATCAAATAATCATCGTCAGTGCATATGTAGCAATAAAATGAGAGTAAAAATTTTATTTTAAAAAGTTACACTGTTAGCATACAATTACCATAGAAACGATAAAAAAACAGTTATTAAAAGCAATAAAATGACGTATATTAAATAGTTCAACTTTTTAAAGGTTTCAACTCACTACAGCTGAAATGGAAACTTTGAGTTTTGGACTCGAGCATAGTTTTGTGGATAAGAACAAGTATATCCGTAAAAGTATAGCAGCAAATTTGGAAATTTTAGCCAAAACAGTCGATGAAGATGTTGATGCAAGTCAAAAAGAGCATTTTCATGAGTTTTTAAGGTCTTATACTGATATTTTTTCAAAAAACGTATACAATCACATGACAACACATACCGAAAACTTAAGAACCTAATAAGTAATGACAATATTGCAATAATATCAGGTGATAAGGACTCTTGTGTTGTAATAATGGACAAAAAAGACTGTCTACAAAAAATGCAAAATATGATCGAAACTGGAATATTGGATGGAATTTATGAACAGACGACTGACACAACCTTGAAAGACTTGAAATTATTCCAGGACTTCCTCTATAGAAACTTCAAAAAATATGAAAAATATGATCAAATGCACCCAAGTTCCCAGCAACCTCCTAAGCTATATGGCACAGCCAAAACACACAAATTTGATAAAAAAGCAGAAATTACAGTTGACTTACTTAAATTTAGACCGATTATAGCACAAACAGGAACATGTATGTATAGCACTGCACAAGTTATTTCAGAATACTTA
>JANSTP010208768.1:0-10012 GCA_025330745.1 Cladonema radiatum | reverse complement strand
AAAAAAATTTCGCAATTTTACCCGGCCGGGCTTTCCTAAAAAGTTGCCAGCCCGGTGAGTTTTGGGCACCTCACCGGGCCACTGAGACAGGGGTGTATATATACATCAAAAACAAACAGCCATGTATAACAACCAGACCATTATGATTAATATATCGTTCCGGGACCCTGAGAAGTGCTTCCTTGTTAACAAGCCAGAAGAAAGGAGCAAGAACTCTCATTCAATCGGTTTAGCACGAATAATGAGAAGATATGAACTTTTTCCGGGTACTTACAGGTAATACTGAATAATCAATGCATAGCAGTTGTTGTTTTGCTGGCGCAAATTCTTCTATATGAGCCCAAAAAATGCTTCGGTTCGAATAGCTTATTTACTTTTACGTTTCAAGGATCAAAATTAGAGATTCTTGACTATAATAGGTATATTTGAAGATGAAAGTGATTAGAAAAAGTTAAGCTTACCAATAAACCAATTTCAATGTGCTTAGGGAAACCCCAAATACATAAACATAGTAGGCTCGATTAAAATCTGACCAAACTATTTGAAAATATTGACACCGTAGAATATGCCAACTTTTAGCTGCCCTGTTAAAAGTTTTAAAAATACCGTCATCAGGCTGTTGCATATGTAGGGTGTACATTAATACGGTACTCGATGATGATAAGTTTGAGCATAAAAGTGAGGGGATCTGTGCCCCCCGGTTTCGGCGGGCCTGTCTTTGCATTATTATTAAAATTCTTGAAGATATTGAAAAAGTTGTGCTTTCCCACTTTAACACAAAAATGTTTCCAAACGTTAACGTAAATTATGAGTTCTGTGGAAAGCTTCTCCATCTGGTCTTCTAAGGTGCTGATGCAGGCCCGTACCAGGGGTTGGTATGGGGGCATACCCCCCACCCCCTAGAAAAATCAATAGATTGTTTTTTATCACTGCAGAAAATTGTTTGATTGTGTAAAATTCAATAAATACTTGATGAACTGGTAAACGCTTCTGATATAAGTCCTGACCCGTTCAAAATCCCCATTATTATTAAAATTCTTGAAGATATTGAAAAAGTTGTGCTTTCCCACTTTAACACAAAAATGTTTCCAAACGTTAACGTAAATTATGAGTTCTGTGGAAAGCTTCTCCATCTGGTCTTCTAAGGTGCTGATGCAGGCCCGTACCAGGGGTTGGTATGGGGGCATACCCCCCACCCCCTAGAAAAATCAATAGATTGTTTTTTATCACTGCAGAAAATTGTTTGATTGTGTAAAATTCAATAAATACTTGATGAACTGGTAAACGCTTCTGATATAAGTCCTGACCCGTTCAAAATCCCCAAACTTCGTGGCTCTCTTAGAATGTTTATGTTTTTGAATTTGGTTTCGCCGGTACGCTCTGTTTGCAGTTTTTATTGAATTGTTGTCACTAGGGTTAATACATATCCTTTTAAGTTGTAGTGATTGGTTGAAGACTGTTCTCCCAGCTATGATCTATGATTTTTAAAGTTGGTGATACATCACAATTTGACTTTATTTCAATATGATTGCTGACAGGTTTTTTGCAATTTCAATTGCATTGGAAACATTTTAAGCTAGCCATAATCTTGATGATTGTATTGTTTTTGTGATACCATCATTTAGAGATTGACTGATGAAGGATTTGGCATTGCACAACAGCCGAGTTGCTACTGAGGATGACCCTGCTCGTGTTGTGCTACTACAGTTTGTCTAGGAATAAGGATCGAAACTACTGTAGTGTATTGTACTTTGGCCTTAAAAGTTTGTGGCGAACTTGGGTTCTCCCGGTATGCTCTGTTCACTGTTTTATCGAATTATTGTCACTAAGTTTAATATAACCCTGTGAAGTTTGAACAATTTAACAGGGGTGAAAATAATTGTAGATTTTTGTGGCTCAATCAAGGTTTCCGGAAAAGATCGCAGCCGGATGAATTTAGGATACATCGCGCGCCAGGATACTAAAATAGGGATGTCAGTTCATTACTAAGATTGCTGCCCATGTAGTGATGCCATCCCCCGCGCGCGCAAAAAAAAAAAAACAACAAAACAAAACAAAAAAACTCTGGTTACGGACCTGTACTGAATTACGTTAAGGTACGTTTTTGTCTTGTGCATTCAAATAAAAATGTATGTAGTGTTCCAGCCATACTACTACGTGTTCATTGATACGAACCATACGAACCCATTGAAACCCTATTCATCTTTTGACAAACGTTAAACCACCAATTAGAATATCTTGTTTTCACCTGAATTTTAAATTTATGTAATACCACGTGACTCAATCTATAAGTTATGTCATAGGAAGATATCCTTCTTCTGGCGCAATTACTTTAGTAACTAACAGTAAATCTTGAATCTATACTATAACGCCGATGGTGTAAGCTGTCTTGTACGCTCTAGCCTCGTATTCAGGAAAATTTACTGATATGGCCAATTAAGAATTTTTCACTCACCTGTGTCAGAATATGTCGAGTAACGTTTTAATATCCAATAAATAATGTTCCACTATAAATGCAACAGGAGAACTGTACAGAAAAATTTTTCTACATTTTTAATTTGGGTGGGGTTTCTGTCCACTTGGGACTAATTAACAACTACGAAGTGATATAAATGGATCCTTAAGGAAAGCGTTTAAGATTGGTGAAAATTTACACATCAATGGCTGGATGACTTCTCTCAAAAGGGTACGTGGGATATTAAAGTTAGAATGCAATGCAATATCTAGCTATTTTTGCATCAATAAACCAATTGCTGTAGTTTATTCTTAACATTTTTTTTTTCTTTCTAAAGAGCGCAAGGTGAGATTTTCCCATCCCACTGTTGTCTTGAATTGACTGTTTAGGTAATATATAGGAAATCAAAGTAAATATGTTAATTATTACTATTAACAACAATAGAAAACTAAATTATTTGGATTGCATAATAACTTCAAATATATTTATATAAAGAACTTAAATGAGGAGCACGACACTTCCTCTCATCACTCCATCTTGTTATTATATATCAGCTTTATCATTATCGTCATATGCGCACGGATCCTTACGGACTACTTACATACGTTTGCATACATTTTCTTTTTTCTTAAGTTAAGGGTTATCAAAGAGGTTTCATTATTTGCGATTAAAATTGCAAAACGATGTTTTCCGAATGGTTCCGGCAATCGGCTGGATAAAGCCTCCATAGACACCACCTTCCACGTCATACGCACAACCTCTGTGTCAAACAACTGATCACACTTTCGGGTTCAAAGGCGTCTTTTCCGTCGAATCATCTGTTGACGACTTATAACCTGATAAACTTCTCAGTTTTGATGATTGAAAAGCGATTTTCCGTTCACCACTAGGAGGAGGTGAAGGTAACTCCTCCGTGTCTGATACGTCATCAAATCCGGCCGGTGGGTGCATCGGCCAATCGCCCGTGTTTTCCAACATGCCTGGTGGCGGTAAGGGGACATCTGAAAGAGATATCGGTCTATTTTTTTTACTGCTAGAATAACTACTTCTATGACTAGAATTGCTTTTACCATTACTTCGACGACCAGCCATATCACTAGATTTACTTGGGTTTTCTACTACTTTTGAGATTTTTTCTATATCTAAAGTTTCACACTGGCTTTCTTCACCGTCCGAAAACTTAGCAAAAGTCCATTTTTTCCTCGACATTTTGTCATTTATATCGCCGTTAGGTAAGGGTGGAGGTAATAAGTCATCTTGTGACGATGCCGAACTCAGCGCATCGCTTGTATTATACGGATTATTAAATATATTATCTGTAGTTTTTGTGTTCCACGTGTCGTTCTGCGGAATATCATTATTCGGGTCCGTGTTTTGTACATCAATTATGACTTTATTTGATATTGGTGTCGTTGAAATATTGAATTGTTCTACGATTTTGTTACTGGAGTTATTTAAACGCATGTTTTTCGATAACTGACTATGCGGAAGTTTGTTATTTGGATCGACGTCTGCACTTGCGAATCCCGAGTCAGCGGAGCGATGCCATCTTGAAGAATCTCCTCCACTATTCTCCTTTGCATTGCTTGAATCAACTCGGTCTTGTGATGTATTCACATGCTTGCTACTACTTTTGCGGTACTTTTTTCTTGAATGTTGAGGAGAGCCTGATGGAGAATGCGTGGTATAAGGTGCTTCAGAATTTCCTTTTTCGTTGAGTGCAGGAAGCCTGGCCGATAATTCTGAATCAGAATAAAAATAAGAAGATGAGAAACGAATTATAAAATGAATGAATTTAGTATGGCGAAGAAAAATTAAATAGACGTACTTTGATTGTTGATACTACTATTATACGAATTTTTCGGGGATTCCGGCATGGATTCCGATTGGTAACCGTCCATATAACTGTTATTACGGCTTGATGACCGATACGTAGACGCCTTCTCTACATTCCTGGTGATACAAAGTGAAAATCATCATTAAGGGTTTATTTATTGGTTCACAGCAAATCAACCAAACTACACGCTGATGGGATTAATTCATCAAAACCAGATTCACATAGGAATTTACTTTTTGCATATTTCACACAAGTTTTTATCGGCGGGACCCCATTAAAGTATATTAATACATGCTAGACATGCGGTTACACAAAACCATGGGAAATAAACCAATAAAACTGAAGCGACTCAAAATAGTTAATTCTCTCAAATGATTCGTTTAAATTTAAAAGTTCTCGCCTAAATGGATTTCCAAAATTTTAGTCCCATGGTAAATTAAACAAAACTGTCACCTAAGCAACGAAAACCATTCTTTCTACAAAGTTATTTCAATCCACGAAAAGTGTAAATCATATTGATAAGTTTCAATTAATAATGTCGTATATTTGGAAACATGGAGTTTCTTCACATGAATTTCAAAAGTTTTTAAGATACGTTTTTATAGGAGTAAGAAATTGAGACCTTTGGTTTAAGCTTCCCTCAGTGGGACACCTTGAAGCGATGATCCATGCTTTGAAGAGTTGCCAGTCTCCAAACGTCATTTGCATGGCTTCTCGAAGTTCATTGAGATCACATGTCAGTAAGACACGCCCATTGACATTATTTTCTTGTAATCGCCCCTTGTAAACTGACATATAGGTCTCGTTGATGCCGTCAATCTTCGATAGCTGAACGTAGAAATTAATGATGATAAATGACTTAACTATAGTTGCTTATAACGATCATAACTTGCTATAAGACAGATAGTTTTCCTCTATCCGAAAAATAACCTCCTTTTAGGTTTTTACGGTGAAGACATCAACCAACTTCCAATATGTATAAAAAAATATGTGGGAATTATAGTGAAAGGGCAGCTAACGGTCACAAAAAATGGTGATGAAACGAATATCACTTACTTGGTTAGCGACATCTTCAATGGTTAACCGTAATAAAAATTGATCATCATTAGGCGTAGTTCTCCATAAATACTAAAAGCGAATATAACAAGATCAGAGATCGGGAATATAACTGATAGGGGTAAAGCTGTCCATCTAAGTAACAACTTCATAAAACAGCAAATACTCCAGATTCTGTTTTAAATAAATCATTTTTTGGTACTGACGTTGTCTGCAAAATACTCACCAAGATTATAGGAAATTCTGAGAATGAAAACGTCGACCAAAAAGGGAAAGTATAATACTCCAGAGAATCACCAAAACAAGGAACGTTAGTTGGAAACACAAATAGTAACATTGAAAGTATAAAACGAATCTTACCTTGCTACTGCTCGGTGATATGGCATAATTTTGCCGTGACAACGTTTGCGTCAATGACGGCTGTTTTGACGAAGATTCGCTCTTGGCGTGGATATAATCAAGCATCAGTTTCTTTATCGTTGGATCAATATAAAACATTACGGACGCATATGTACGCACATCATTAACCGTAAGTACGGGTTTGTGTGAAGCAATAAACGTATCAAAATAATTTGCATTGCCGTCAGAACTATTCATATCATTATCCCCTAGGCTTGGCATAGCATAACCGAAGAGCGTGTACACTCGCTTTATTGACATACGGTTGGGGAGATTTAACGAGGTATCTAGACACAGCAACGTGATCCAGCTTGACTTATAGGGCCAGCCATCGCACAGACTTACCCATATTGCAATACGATTCCACTGGAAGGAGATCTCGGAATTCCGAAGTATTCTACCTTTTAGTGAGACGACGTTCATTATTCTCCTGACGTCATTTAACGTCCCGTTTTCATTATTTCGGATTAAATGGGATATATCTTCGGCTATATTTTCATCTTGATCTTGAAAGTGAGGATTTTCACTTCGCTCGTCCGTTCTTTTCATACTCATATTCGGGGAAACGTTCAATTTTAACGGACGTTCATTTGGATTTAAAGTTCCGTTACCATTGGATACATGTCCGTTAATTTCTATTGTTTCATTGGTCACACTTGAAAGAAGGTCACCATTCCGATCCCATTCTAAATCGTTTTCGTCTATATCTTCCGTATCTGAGAAGGTGTGCTCATCAACTAAGTGGTGAAGACTTTCAGGTAGTGCACCCTCCACTTTCAGTTTCGGTGTCTCGTGTATATAAAAAGGTAGATCGATAATATTTTTAAGATATTCATAAGGTGTTACTACAGGTCCTGGTAAAGTTGATAATGACTGTTCAACAGCTTTTATTAGAAGTCGAGGATCGACGGAAAATATAAGAATAAACGGATGACCAGACTCCGTTAGAAGAAGATTAATAGAATGAACTAAATTAAGAACTTTTTGTTGCTCTAGAGAGTCTATTAAATCTAAATTAATAATAACGCGAGTTTGTCTTTGTGCAAAGCCATCAATGCACTCCAACATATCGATACATAAGTCTAATTCTTGTTTTATGACAGAAAGGAACGTCTCTTCTTGAATGCCGGCTTGTGTAGAAATAAGTTTTACTCGCTTCTTCATGGGCAGTACGAAACAATATACCATAACACATATTCGAAGTAAATACACTAAGAGAGCAACGCCCAATACACAGCAGCATGCGATAAGTAACGCCATCACGGTATTCGGTCCGGTTAACCCGTAAATACCGAAAAATATTAAACTGACCCATAAACAAATAACAACAAAAGCAGATATCAAAACGGAGGGTATGCAACAACACGTCATTTTCCAGCGAGTTTTCAAACGTAGACTTGTTCCCGGCTTCGCCCGATATGGACCAGCTTGAAATAAACGATAAAGACGCGGTATTACCATGCCGACGTCATTTTCAATGGCGTCGTTTAATTCGCGAATGAAATTGACGATTGATAATAACGGGTTATCGTTTATCATAATGCTGTGGGACAGGTCTACGTTGATGATGTGTACAGGAAGCATCGGTTTTATTTCCTCAACAGAAGACGGTATACAGTAAACCAGCTTTAAAAACCATAAACCACGTGTGAATAATTTCGTCATCGCTACACCAACGTTGTGAATTCTTTCGTTTGTGCTGACTAAAGCAATCCTTGCGAAACAAAACATCGCGAGCAAAATAACGACAACGCAAACAGCAGTAGCGATTCCATCACCCCATGTGGCAGTAACCCACGCAAACAGACCAATGGAGACGCCAAATAATATACAACTGATGACAAGACGCATCGATATACTAAATGCCAGGATCGGCTCTTGTTCGCGAAAATCTTCCAAAAGTTCTGTGGAAAAAACAGTAATTTGAAGTTAAACATATAAAAATTTGTATATTATAAAAGGTAATCAATAAAATCTAAGCGAAAATCAATCTGGGAAGTTGACTGAAACAACAAGAAAATTGGTAACAAAGAAACAATAACAAACTTGCTACAAACTTGCCAACAAAGATATCCTTATTGCTACTAATTTTTGTCTTCAATCTTATACACAATAATTAAAATAGGTGCAAACCAACTAACCCATTAGTCTCTGAGTGTAAGTAGATTTTCCACTCCCCCATCGGGAATATATCCCCAGACTTATCGGTATACTGAGCGACGGTTCCACCAAGAAATCGGCGATGGTGGTTATAAGAAGTTCTTGCTGACTGGCAGGATCCATTTTATCGAAGTCATTCTGACCAAGTTGATCTGTAAAAAGAAAACGAATGAGTTATGTGAAAACGGGCACATTAGTTCATCAGGCATATACATGAGCGTATCAATCTCATTATTTACTAATGTTTATCATATATTTCTATAAATACAAGTTTATACAATAATCTTCGCACATAAAAACCTTTTTCTTTTATTTTTGCTCAAAATGATTTAGCGAGGATAGTAATAAATAATTTATATAGCATAAATATTTTAAATTTTTCAAAGTCATCTGATTCTTAAGGAAGGGTTGGATGAAGAAATAAGCCGTGACTAGGGGTGATTATCTTTCTCAATGAACTCCAATTTCACTACGAATTCAAGCTACAGTCACTTCCCCGTTACGCTGGCCAGACAGAAAACTCTAGAACAGGCACATAAATAATTGTTAACAAAATATTCACTTAGACTGATCGGATGTCTTCCATTCACAAAATACCAATTACGTATTTTCACTTTTAGAACAGTCGCTGGTGATTGGTTAAAGAGAGCTACTTTATTCTTTCTCATCGTGCAAACAGCTCAGTACTTTAACTTGCAAATGTTATATGATACAAAACATTTAAACAAAATTTTTCAGAATCAGTAGTTGGTGTGGAAAGTCATTGGGGGATATTTGCAAAACCCAAATACTTAACTAACACGTAAAATTTATCTCAGAGGGGTCTAGCTGCTGCGTGAAGACGGAAATGAGATAATAATATATTTGACTTCTCGAGAACATGGCGCGATCGCCTGGCTATATTTTCATAACAAACGGCTGGAGTAAAATAGAAAAAACTTAACTATTTAACATTTTATCTATAGAAGCATATCTAAATTGACTACATAGAAACTAGGGTTCCCATTAATTCCATTGAATAGTTGATTTTCAGTTAAAGAGTGTTAACGCCTTATTAGCAATCTTCTTTTAAGAGATTATCTTTCTGTTTGTGACGACTTACACAACAGCTAACAGCAGCAGACAATTCTGCAAAAAGATATGTGACGTTGTTTTGCTCACAGCCAAGTCATAGCGAGCTATGGAAACTATGATTACACCTTGGCTTAACAATCAAATGTGAATATTCATACGAAAATGCTTAATGTAAAATTCTTTAGCTGTCTAGATTCTCAAGCTTAAGGGAGAGTTGGTATGTGTATGAAATGAGCGATTTATTTTCGCACAGGTAAATAAACTCGCAAATACTCACCTGAGCTCCCGAAGGAGGAGCTATGTATTGAATTCCCGAATGTTAGGATAGGCACGGTATAAACATATTTCTTTGTTGACATTATTACTATTATTATTATGTAGGAAAAGCAATTATGCTATTCTCCCGCCATTTCAAACATCCGGAGCAAACCAACATCAATTTTTCCACTCGAAAATAATCCTTTTACGTTGATTGATACACTTTCGAAATAAAGTTATTTTTCTATGCGAACGTTTATATGGTGTTGTTCGCGAACTCATAGACTTTATTATAAGAATGTAAATAGCATTATATACGACACAAAAACACCATTTAGTCAATCTTCAATAAACTGATATTTTACAAGATATTATGATTTCTTTATACTTTTTTTATTATTTTGAAAAAATAGTAAAAAGAAAAACTATATATCATATATAATATAAAACTTAAGAAGTGAGAAAGAAAAAAAAAATTGTTTTCGATTCAAATTCTTCAAAAATATTTTTTAACATGAAAGAAGAGAAGAGTCATGAATAATTTACTTGATGAACGATATTTCGAATACAGCCAATTGAAAAGATTTTTGTAAATTTAAATTCAGTTGATTTAATAGGAGCAGTATCAGTTGAACCAAATATTTTAATTAGCACTGTCATGCTCGTGGAAAGCTCCTTGTCTTTACCAATTTATTTCTATAGCAAAAAGATAGACATTACAAAACCTTTCATACTTAAAAACTCAAAATGTTTACAAAAACCGAGCATTCATA
>JANSTP010208657.1:0-11612 GCA_025330745.1 Cladonema radiatum | reverse complement strand
TCTTTACTTGCCCAGCCAATCTTCTGGACAAAAGCAAACACAACTTGGAAAGTTAAAATGTCATTAATAGCAGATATTGAACCTATATTACAGTAGCAACCAGCCAATTTGGTCCTCAGACGCAGTTTACGATATAACTTATTTGCTAAAAACATAATGATTTGTATCAATATTATAGATTCATTGACATTTTTTTCTGAAGTATTTTTTTCAAGAACCTTTTATATAAGTATGGTAGCTAATATCTTTCTTGCAGATTAACAGATCCTTGCAATCAAATGTGGTATCAACATAATGAAATGATCCAACCGTTACAGAAATCGAAAGTTTGTTCTTTCGATTCTCTTCAAGGAGAATTTTTGATGGATGTTTATAGATATCTTTTCCCAAATATTACAGTTGAAAGAGACTCATTCCCATTTTCGTATGAAAAGTTTCATGATATTAAGTTTATGGAAAGAAGATACAGCAGCAGTGTTTCTAGGAATTCGACTTCAAGCTTTATCTTGGCATTTTGGCCCTCTATAAATGGGTCTATTTTAAGTTATGCTGAGATGGGCCTAATACCTCATCCAGGAAAAATCGAGCACTTTGTAAAGCACAACTTAGTTATTGACAACGTTGCCTATGAGCATTGGTTTGCCTGTGTTGATAGGTTTTTGCCTGTAGATGATGCTTTACGTTTCAAATTTGGTAAACCCATTGAAGTCTGGAATCGTTCCCTTTATATTCAAAATGGTCCTGTAGCTTACATACCAGTGCAAAGAATCCTTTCAAAATTTGTGTATTCGCAATATCAGTTGAGAAGTAAAGATCTGATGGCGGTTATTCCTAGGGTTTACTCATCAATGTATTGAATAATTGGTGGGATGTGTTTACTACACGGCACAAAATTTTAGATTCAAGTTTTTATTCAAATTTCATTATATTTTAGGATGTAAATATAACAGTGTCTGTGTATACATATTAATTTTCACTAGGCATTTTCTATTTTTTTTTATATTTTTTTCCATTTTTATTTGCCATATTTTTCTATTGCCCATAATTTTCTTCTTGTCCAGAAATATTTTTGTTAGTTTTTGTGATGCAAAACTATCTAAAATAAAATTGGTTCTCCTGTCTGGCTCTCATTACTGCAAATATTTGCTTTCCCTTTTTTTTGTGTGCGTGTGTATGTTTGATTATGATTTGTTCTTGATGTTACTGTACGTTCTTTCTAAATTTGATTTGATTCATCATAATCTTGTTTAGCCAGGGAATAAGATTATTAGCCATGCAAAAAAGTATGCCAAATCAAGATAGCATGCACGTTTTTTATATAAGAAACCGAAGCCCTAGGCCTAATATCAAAAGTTTCTGAGCAATGGTCTGAATTTGTTTCCAGAAATTTCGAATTAATTGTTCTTACTGTTAGATTTGTACGATCTATGTAAAAAGTATTATGATTTGTGTGAGTATGACGTTAACGCCATATTTGTTATATATCCCTCAAATTGATTTATTGGTGAATGTCTACAAGAAGGTTTCTGTCTAGTTCTTTGTTTCTTATCAAACGGTTCTTATTTAAAAAGATAACGTATAGGCAGAAATGCTCCGTTTGACAGTGTTTTATGGCATTTTAAATTATTTAAAGTTATTTGAAGTTTTTTTTTCGAATTTTTTAAAGTTAATAAAATTGTTCTGTTTTTCTAAACTTGTTCTGAATAAAGAGAATGATTGAAAAATGTGATGTGTTGTTTTATTTTGGATTCTTTCTGTCCTCATACTATCCTTATTTGTAATTGTATCTGCAATTGTTATATTTTTCATCTAGGTATAGCAGGTATTTCATCGAGAAAAGCAGGCATAATCTCCCATCTAAAGATTTTGCTTAAAATCCGCTCTCTTTTGTGAAGAGTTGTGCTGATCCTTTTGAGCCCCCTGTTTTCTTTTATCTCATCTCTTCCGTCCCAGAAAATTGCTTCATTTCTGAAGTAAAGTAATTTTTGGAGAAAATAAGTGATAGTATTACATGATTCGATTGCCCGCTATAGCTGCCGAAGAGTAAAATTCCGTCGCAGATCACTGCTAATTGGAGCTTCACGGTATTAGATTTGCTAAGCACTCCTAAAGTATTTTGGGACAGATAGAGATTAACAAAATGTTTGTGGTAAAAGCAGCAGTTTCAGCTATTTAGATCAGTTCTTAATTTTATTCAAGTGACTTTAAGATTTACAGTTTGATCCTATTGACATGTTGTTTTATTGTTTCCTAGACTTTAAATTCAAATACTTTACACCTGTCATAAATGCACATGGAATCACCACATGATTACTCGGAAAAAAAACGTAAGTTGAATTTGTATCTGCAATTTTACTATGGATGATACCCCTGTTGTGTTCATTCGATAGTGTCAATTAGGCATTTAATTAAAGAGGTTTTCATATTTTATGCTTGACAAAATTGCTAGCTTCGAACAACAGTAACTTTTTTCAGTTTTCAACAATGCAAGACACTCTTCTATTATTTTTGTTGACAGGCTTGCATTCTTTGTTACCTTATTTTTGATTGAAGCATTCAAGCCTATTTTATTCGCTGTGTCAGAGAAAGATCATTTTAATAAAACAACTGCCAAGCCGTGCTGAGGTGAATTGAATAGCTCAACTCAAATAGCTGTGCTACACTGCTTGGTGCGGCTGAAAATTACGCATGAAAACGAGCTTGGCACGGCTCGTGTATGAAATAAACCATTTTTTTCTTCTTGTGAAAAGGAAATCCCCGTTTCGGGATTTTTTTCCTACCCTCTGGTCTCTAGTAGAGCCCCCCGGGGCTGGGGGGTGGGTTGGAAAAAAAACTTGAAAACTATTAAGTGGGGGGGGGGCGGGAATAGTAGGGGGTTGGAAAAGTAATTTCCACTTATGTTTTTGAATACAGAAAATGAAAGGTTTCCATTCAATGTTGCTTTGAAATAGTAGTAAATACCAGATATACTAGTTATACCAACATACTAGTTATATACCAAGTACACTCTAGTAAATTAGTTGCTGTTCACGAAAAAACAATGCAATGGCTGATTGAAGTTTGTCTTTCTTGAATTTTTTTTCTGAAAATAATTGGCGAAGTGACTGAAAAATGTCCTGGGTGGAAAATGTTCTCAAAAATTAATTAGCGGGGGGTGGGAGGGGACGTCTATTAGAGACCAAAGAGTACGCCGACAAGTAATTACAAAGGGCAATACGCATATACAGTTGAGTCCCGCTATCTTGAACATGTGCTATCTCGAAGAAAAACTATGGTCCCGCCAGCATTTACGGTTTTGCTAACTGAAATCTGTCCCGCTATCTCGAACTCGGCTATCTCGAACTTCCTGCTATCTCGATATAGTTCTTGGTCCCTTGGCACAAATTACAATCTTGATCTCGAACTTTTTATAAAATTCTGCTGCCAGAAACCAGTTTTGTTTCAGTTTTGGACGCTTGATAAAATGTTTTTGCTTTCTCTCCACTACTCAACTTTCTTTTTCTTAATTTGTCCACTTTCTTTATCTCCTCCCATAGTTTGGCTTAGGCGTGTTACTTTAGGTTTTTTGCTTTTGTCATTTTCCATACGTTAATTTGTTTAAAAAATGTTGAAACCCCGCTATCTCGAATTTTTCCAGGTGTAGTCTTGATATCTCAAAGTCTTGCTATCTCGAAAATCCCGCTATCTCGAACTTTTTGCTCGGTCCGCTCAGAGTTCGAGATAGCGGGACTCCACTGCAATTAAAAAGCAAATAGCAAAAAACAAAAAGCCGTTTGAAGACTCAGATTGGCACTGCTTATAAAACAGGCCTAGTCTCATTGACATAACCTTTACGAAAGAAGTTTTTTAGAGCTTGCGGTCGCAAGTTGCAAAAAACGTGTTTTTCGTCTGCTTTTTTTCGGAACATATTCTAATAGCCAGTTTTAAATGAAGACCCATGTGCTGATAAGAAGCAGACTAATAGTTTACTTTGCAGACCTTTTCTTAAAAATACCTTACTGTCGGCTGGTTTGTGGAATTTTAACTATTGATTATTTTTAAATGAAAGTGATGTAAATGTGTAGAACTTAATCCACGGGGCCACCTGCAAAATTTTCCCTTTGCATGCAAACAAAAAAACTGGTTTATGTTTCCTGCAATAGAAATATTTCCCGGCGCCACTGAAGTAGCTTCGGAGGATAACTGTATTTTGCCACTGTATTTAAAATGTATTCAAGATGGAAATATTTTAAATATTTTAGAAAAAACTTTGCAATCAATCAATATAAGACCCCGTTTACATGAAGACGGAGTGAAAATCAAACCAGGGCTAAATCTCACTCCGGGTGGTGGGGAGAGTATTTTTCACCTCGGGGTGAAATGACTCGAACGTAATTTGAAGAAGACATTCCATCGATACTGATAAACGTAGCCAATTTTTTACTTCATCCGTCGTTTACAGGGAGCTTTCACCCCGGTAAAATGTAAACATTGACAGACTTTTCTTACGAGATAGGAGTGAATTCAAACCGGGGCAAGTTCCACCCCGGGGTGAAATTACTCATGTAAACAGGGCTTAAAAATGTATTTGGCCATGGGCCACGTTAAATTTTTGCTGCATTTCTGATTTACAAATTTGTTTTGTTTCAAGAATAATACAGTGAAACCTCTGAATAGCGGACACGTGCGGGACTTAACAAAGGTGTCCGCTATATAGAAGTTTTTAAGGAAATCGAAATTTTGGCCTTTCTCAACTGTTGTATACAAACTAACGCGTTTTTAGTACAGGTGAAAGACTACAAAAATTGTAGTTATTACAAATGTAATTCATTTCAAAGAAATCGGGAGCTGAAAATTGCCTGTTCGGTTTGAATACAGAATTCTCTGCAAGTACGTTTTGCAAATTTCTCTGGTTTTTCTCTGCTTAAATAGGTTTAGTAGACTTGAGTAAAAGAAATCTATTCTCTATATTTGCATTGATTTCTTGCCATTTTTCAATCATCTCCTTGCCCGTTATTCAGAGGTTAATTTTCACTAGGAAAGTTCAAATGTGACTTGATTTTTCCGCCCGCTAATGAGAGGTGTCCGCTATTACTGCCCGCTATTTAGAGGTTTTTTATGAGAGTTTCATAGTAAAAATTTCCGGTCTTCAATGTTCTGTCCGTTATCTGGAGGTGTCCGATATGTAGACTGTCTGCTATTTGGAGGTTTCACTGTAATTGTTTCAAATTTTTTGCAGCAGGGAGCAAATATCTATTTTACTGCAGGGATGGATGACGAATTATTTTTCCGTTACAAGGAACGTGAAACAGTTTTTTATGTTCGATACGCTTGAAAAATGTTGCACGTAGCCCCGAGGCATGTGTTTAATATTGAAGTCATCGTGATATAGAGTGACAAATAAACTAAGCTTCGTTGTTAGTTTAGTGTATGTATATGTGAATAATATTTTCTTCCTTCCGGAATTTCTAATGCTTTGAAAAGGTCCAAATTTTTTAGTGTTAGATTATGAACATTTCCCGACAAAATTTATTTATTACACGATTAATTATTTTTGTTTGTTTGTTTGTTTTTCTAACGGTCAATTATGGCGATACCTAATTTCCTTTTTGTTTCTAGAAGAAGGAAAAGATCAGCGGAAGCGAAAAAACGGCGCAACAGGGAAGGGAAGATCAAAAGATAAGAAAGCAAATGTTGCGATTGGCTACTTCAAAAAGAGAATGGTATCGATTTATAAACAGAGGTTCTATCATTGAGATTGGAAAATAAAATACTCAAACGAGAGAATTTGTTTAAAAGACCAGAGCGTAATCGTTCTCGTAACATCAGTCGCTCTTCCATATACGATCTACGCCATTCCTCTTTTGACAGTGTTATCAAGAAATTTTCATCACCTTTACATAATTTCAAGAATTCGGACGTTGTTATAAAAAGTACTATTGGTAGTGGAGTGTTCGGAACAGTTGCGGAAGGATTTATTAAATCTATCGATCAAAAAGTGGCAGTAAAATCGTTTTCGAAGAAATCATCCTCAAGACAAATATTTGCGGAAGCCCTTGTTTTCAGGGAAGTATCAGGGCACCCGACTTTTCCTTTTTTTTTCGGTATGATTGACAGCAGCAAGATCTTACTGGAGTTGATAGGCAATTCATTGACAGTTCATGATATTGTTGTTCAGCCCGTCACTCGCAATTTAGATTTCAAGAGAATTTGCTGTGATCTTATTCGTGGAATTAGCTATCTTCATTCGAAAGGAATTCTACACAATGATCTCCATTGTAAAAATGTTATAGTTCGTTCAAGAAAATACGTGAAGATAGTAGATTTCGGAAAGAGTTGTTTAATTGATATGCCGACAGTGTACAACATTGTTCCTGGCACTGAGCGGCAAAAACGTTACAATAAGTACCATGTGCATCTGGCTTATGAACTTAGAAATGTGAATGGAGCTAAAGTGTCGATAAAAGGTGACATATATTCAGTAGGCTATATTTTTGATAAATTAATTCGAAATTTTGCTGTCATCCAATCTGTTTCAGTTCAAATGATGAATATGATGCCAGAAAAGCGCCCGCCGTTGAGCAAAGTATTTGAAATTGTCTCTAGGATCAGTTGAAACATGTAAATTTTAGAAAATTAGCTGTCATTTTTCCCCATTACGTTTATCTGTTTATCGGTTTCCATGAAAACTCTGTTTCACTTTGTAGTTTATATTTTGTCGAAAATCTGACGAATTTGCTTTTCTAAAAAGTTTATACTTTTTAGCAAGTTCCAGCTTTAACTTTTTCAAAATTTTGTTCATGTTATTTTGATATATTTGACCTAATCTTATTACCTATCTGTTGATTGAAAGAACAATATTCAGTTTCTAATTCAAAAGGTCGTCTCACCCTGGTTAGCGTCTAGCTTGCCGTATCATATGGCTTTAGCTAGCAAAAATGTTTACCGCTAGAGTGGCGAACTGGCTAGGGTATATGTCCTTGTTTAAGAAAACTGAATTTTGTGATTTAATTTCTTCTGTATAAAATGTAAAAAGTTTTATTTTTGAATCGGCATTTGTAATCATGTTTTTATAGAGTTCTTCAGACATGAATTGAATTCTTAACCCTTTCCAAGCTTTTTTGCATGTTTGTTTCATCAATTTTCTTTACGTTTACGTCTTTTTATACGTATTTCGTTGAATATTCATTCTATGTACTGCTGAACAAAGATAGCCAATGGTGTCTGTTATTATACCCCTCCTTGCCGACATGGACAAATGTATTCACTTTCGGTGGAAGCATTAAACAGGAAACTGGTATGGAGTGTGCTGGGTGGTTGGTGTTCACATATGGAATTTTTTTAAAAAGGCAGCTTATTTATCCATTTCCATCGGACTTATTTTAAATTTATTAACCCAAAGGGGGGGGGGGCTCGGCCCCCTCCAGGCTTAATATCCTCGAAACTACTGATAACAAAGCAATAAAGCTTTGTACAGTAATTCCATTACCCGTATACCTACTCGATATTTTCGTTATTTTTATCTTGGTTTCTCACATCGCTCCAAAAAATGCAAACATCAGAAATTTGCAAACCCCTCAGACCAATGTCGTTGGAATTTTCTGTTATTCCACAAACCAACCAAGTTGCATCATTTTTCATCAAGTTTTAGAGATTTTAGGTAGGGGGAAGTTTCATCCCCTCCCGCCAGTACCATCCATCAAAAGCCCACCCTGAATAAAATTAAAGTGCCAACCAAAAATGATATAGTATTCACTATTGAACCTCGATATCAAAGCTCTTCTCCATGTGCCTTGTCATCACTTCTTTCTCGACAGAGGCACATGCTCAAGGATCGATGTTGTTGGTTATTGCGCTACTACAACAGAGTAATCAATTTGTGTATCAATGACTGCGTAACGGGGAGGGTTTAACCTCCCCTGGCATCCAAATGATAAAAAAAAGTTTTTCTGAAGGAATTCATTCACTTCAATCTTCCAGAGCTTACTTGCACTATACTATATGCATTCCAAAAGCAATGACCGATAAAAGTTTGCTTTCCTTGAATTTCTTTTTCTGAAAATAATTGGCGGCGGGGGTGGGGTTGGAATAAGAATGTCTTGGGTGGAAAAAGTTGCCGTTCTGTCTAAACTAAATTACTGGAATTCCGGACGAACAGTACGTTAGCTAGGTATCTTTTGCGGTATCGGGCCACGCGTCTCGGAAATCGTCTTTTCGCCTGTAAATATTGGGAGTTTAGGTGAGGATTTTCAAGGCTTAGCCCTCTGTTTATTTGCCATTTCGACTGACATTGTCTACTGGTGTGGGGGAGGGGGTGTCCAGTGGACCCCACGACTTTTTTGCTTCTCATTTCCCATAGAGAAATTATGGTGCCTGAAAACTTTTGCCAATAGAAGTACAATATATTATCTTTATAACAAGAACAAAATTTTTCAATTGCATTGATAACCGGGAATTTCCGAAAATTTCTGATTTTTTTCAAAGAATTATCGGTTGTAAATAAGTTAAGATTACTGGCGCTCTAGTTATAACAACTCCAAATATAATTTTTGCATACCTTTTACTTTTCCGAACACTCACTCAACATAAACTTTTTTATCAACGTTGTTTACTGACTGTCCAATTGACCCAGCCCCCATTTTCCAGGGACTGGGGTCCTTTTCAAAAATAGCTTTTTGTGGCTGAAGAATTTGAGGAATTTATATATGTTTGTCAGGTTTATAGGTACATAAAAAAATATAGAAAAATAAAAAAAAAAAGATGGCGTCCATTGGAATCCCTCCTACAAGTAAAAAGAGGGTTAATCCTATTCACCCTGGGCTTTCTTTGATCTTCCAATCCCCTTTCAACTCCCTTTCCAATCCCCAGTCACATTGTGCCCACCTCCATCAATCAGGAACCACAGTAGCAATTCCAATAAAACTTGGCACACTTCTTATTCAACCCTTCTTGCACACTTCTTCTGATTGTAATAGTGATCACGTCGTCAAAAAAGCAATGACGTGTCAAATGCCAACACGGTCGCGAAAAATGAGTTTTTGGGTATTTTTGGCCAAAATCAAGTGCAGCATCAAAATTTGGCTGTTACTGCAGATCTCTTCTATAAACTCAATGTCATCATATAATATCATTTATAACAGTTTAGTTACACACAAGAGTCTGAAAAAGGGATATTCGAATCAAAAGTTGGCAAGATTTGGCTGAAATACATGGTTGCTATGGCAACAAAGGGATATATATGGGTATGGTTTTTTTTCCAAAATGTGTGTTGGTAAATTTTATGAAAAGTCACAATGTATTAGGCACAACGTCATTATAGCTCAAAAGTTACCAAACAAAAAATTAACAGTGGCCTTATGACAGAGGTTTCATTTTCTCATTTCATAAAAGCTTTTCGCTATTTTATATATGTAAAGGCATGAACCACCTAAACTAAAGTTATCTAGAATACAGATAGGAAAGCGTTGCATAAGTTAGTGTATTTACACTCGAAAGCAACTACAGTGGAACCTCCCTAAAGCAGACACTTACACGACCAGATGTTTTGTCTGTTTGAGAGATGTCCAACTTGTAGAGATTTCATTATACGGGTTTACGTTTACTACCAATTTATAATTTTCTGGGAAATATATATCATCATTATTATCACAAAACATTTTTTCTGTTTTACGGAAGTGTCCGCTTTAAGAAAGTTCCGTTGTATGCCATACAAAAAGTATTATCTACCATCACAAATTGCGTGTGTGTTGTGACCAACCCATAAAAAAGCGCCACTATGACTTTATTGACATTCAATAATGCCGAATTGTTTTTATGATAAAAGTACCAAAAGTAACACATTATAAATTGATAGCATTGAAAATATCTGGAGACCAGATAGGTGTAATATCAAATACTGTGGCCACAGATATAACTCTTAGTCGTTCGGCTCCATATCTACAATGTGTACGTAGCGCAGATTTGCTCTGCGAGCGGATATTTTAGATACACAACCACATAGACAACAAACATACGAGTTCATATAACTAGATAGATATTCTGCTGCAATTGCTCAACATGCAACCTTATAGGTTAGAGATGTGCGGGCGCCTTTTTTATTCGAGGCAAACCCTTCGAGGTGGGACTCCCTCGAAATTTCAAGAACTAAGTAAGGTATTGACCAAGTGACTATTTGAAGTCATCAAATTCATCTACACTTTAGTACACTCACAAAATTTTTGGGCCCTTAAATTTGATGACGTCATCATTTTTTGTTCGGACGTGACCCGAAAACTGGAATTTTCAAGAAAAACACTTAAATGGCGATTTGAACTGAACGACAAAAGCTTTGTTCATAATGATTTCACTCGATTTCACTCGAACGAGTGACTATGTTTTCACCTAACAGTTGAGAATGTTTTCACCTACAGTTTAAGGCGTTTTTAAAATGCTTAGGAGATTTATTTTTTGGGCATTTTCTGCGAAAAAATAAATCTTATAAAATTCTCCAACGTGGAGCGAAAAGGGCGTGCCATGGTATGCCCAAGTGGGAAATTGGTATGTCCACCAAAAGTTATTTTTTCGACAAAATCTTGCTAAATAATTTTTAGTAATTGTCACGTTATGTCCTGATTTTTGGGTGACAAAGGGCTTTTTTCAATCAAATTAGGGGTTTTTGAAAAGGGCGCCACACCACGGGTTAAATTGGCTAAAGAAAACAGACAGGGTTTTCTACAGACAGGTTTGTCCACGGAAAATGTTTCATGGGCCGGTGTTATGGTGGTAATCACTTCACTGCTAAATCGGATGAAAGGTCCGAAACGATTGAGGTTTGAATCCTTGAGGCGGCTCACTCTCGGGTTGTTAAGTAGAACAACTGTCAGGTGACGTTTCTGACAAATGGGAGCACAAAGTACGCTAAGACCCGGGGAGATTGGTTTATATAGGCCACCAGCTGGTGTGCCTGAGCCCAGCCGACGTTAAGCTTGGTCAGGCCTTGCCTGGTGACTGGCCCAGTCCAGGACAAGCTTGAAATTTGAGAGCCCAGTTAGTTTTTCAGAAATCATTGTTAGCCCGGTCCATATTGAGAAAATATTGGTAGCCCGGTCAATAATTTGACCAAACAAATTAATCCAGCCCGGTTTATTTTTGGGAAAATTTGACAGGCCGAGAAATTAACAAATAAGAGCCCGGTGAGTTTTTGGTACCCAACAGGCCGCTGAGGTAGGGGTGTTATAAAAAAGGGTGTGTACTGGAGTACATCAGGATATGAAACGTTTCTGACCTTTCTCAAATTTACCTTGGCATGCAACCTGAAAGTAAAAATTACGAATGATTATTTTTGTTTCTTTCCCTCATTTATTTGCTCCTTGGCTATATACTTCCTGCAAAAATGGTTTTTCAAATGTAAAAATAATTTTTAGAAATGTTTAGAGGTTGTTCAGATGCATAAACATGACGTTTTGATGTTGTTGACAGTTTTCAATAACAACATCATATTTACATGTTGTTCAGAATCAAAACATGATATTTGTTTTTCATAAAAAAATGAACAACATGGTTTTTGGTGCAGTGGATGTCGCCTGCTCTGCGCACTTATGTACTTAAAAAATAAATTACCCCCGTCTCACTTTCGAAATATAGCCAATTTTAAA
>JANSTP010208546.1:0-11612 GCA_025330745.1 Cladonema radiatum | reverse complement strand
ACATCAAATGCTCCTTGACAGCACACAACCTCTATTCATAACTTTCAAAATATAGCTATAAACAATTTGTTTGCTGTCGTTCTGATGAATTTATTCACCAGAAAGATCTGGATATTTCCCAAAAAAAGTTTGTTATTTTAAAGTTTGCTAATCCCTCTGTCCGATGTTCCATAATAGTTAGGTGAGGTCTGAATCTCTAACCAATTCAATGCTTCTTCGCTGCTTTGTAATTCAATCAGCCAGTCCATTATGCAGTTCACATCAGTTTTTTAGTATTTAGTTCAATCAGTTATGAAGCTCATACTGTCGAATATCCAATCATACTCCAAGAAAAACACCTATATAAGCCAGCTAACTCAACTAACGTAGGTACATAATAATCCAACAGTTCAAACTGCCAAAAGACAAGCTGCTTTAATCTGCTTTGCTGGCTTGCTGAACTCACTTTCGATTTCTCAATCTTAGTTTGTGAAAACCGTAGATTAAAAATAATGGAGATAGCGGACTTTTTAAACGGAGCCGTGTTAAACATAGGCTCAATATAACGAAGACGAGAAACTTTGACCAAAAAAGAAGACAAGAGCGAATAGCGCTTCAAAAATTTCCGTTTTTCGACCTCAAATTCCAAAAAGACTTTACTTATAATACTAATCAACTTATGAAGTCATAAAATAACAAAATAAGGTACAATCCTATGAAATATTCTAACCATAGAGAAAAAAACATTCTCCGCTGAAAAGAGATACATTCATGGGTCCAATGAAGGCCGTAGAAGTGCTATCAGCAATGAGTATAAGACTGAAAATATTAAGGATACAATAGATATCATAGCTATTGAGTTTAGTTTGATGCAAATATGTAGATTATCTAAGTTTATATAATAAAAAATTTTAAATGGTTTATGATGTCACTGCTGATGTCACTGAGACTCAAAAATTGGATCCAGAGTTTCAAAGATCAAATATTTATGGATATCACATAAAGAAATTATTGCATATCCTATCTTTGTTATACACAGCAAAATAATAATAATAATAATAATAATAATAATAATAATAAAATTGGACTATTTGATCTAATAGCGTCAAAGAACCCAGCAGAAGGTTTACTATTTGATATACTGACTCAAAAAACGAATAATGGTAAAGACATAACAGTCCCTGATTGTGGTAGCAAAAAGTAGTGTCTTTCTCTTAGTAAAAAGAAAAAACCTAAAAATCTTTTCTTTGAAAGGATCAAATAATGATATCTCAAGAAGTAATAGGAAATTTTTAATAAAATTTTCAGAGCCAGCTCAAACATCCAAAATTCTATTGAATAAGAAAATGAAATATCTGGGCTATTCACGCGACCTATGACGTTACAGCCCTCAGAAGGGGATATTGAGGCAAAAGGTCGGTCCAAAACTTTCCTTACTTTTTGGGTGAAAGGTGTATCAAGTTTTGCCACCTTAGGCTGTTAAGACCTGGAGATATTCAAATTTTCTTAAAATCACGTGACCTAGGATGTCAGGGCCCTCAGCAGAGGGTACTGGAGGGAAGGGTGGCTCAAAAACTTTTCTTACCTTTTTAGTAACAGGTTTGCCAAGTTTCGTCACATAAGGTTGCTTAGAACTGCAGACATTCAATTTTTATTAAAATCACGTGACTATTGACATCAGAGCTCTGGGTAGGATGTTTTGGGACTAAATGTTGGTACAAAAGTTTCCTTACTATTTGGGTAACAAGTGTAATAAGTTTCATCCCCTAAGGTTGTTTAAAACTGGAGATATTCAATTTTTTCTGAAAATCACGTGACCTGTGATGTCATATGCATTTGCTGCAACCAAAACGGCTTAAAAAGATATAGGATACCAACTGAATCAAGTGCCAAAATAGAATTCTTGAAACCAATTAAATTTTCAGATTACTAGTATCTAGCAGGAAAAATAATAATAATAATAATAAGAAGAAGAAGAAAATCTTCAGGTTACTAGGATCTAGGAGGAAAAATAAAAAATAATTCTCACTATAAAAGGTTCAAAACATTCAAAACATTCATTCAAAATAGAAAACTGGATTTTTTTCTCAAAATTAACAAAACTTTGGATATCAAGACTTGAAAACCTTTTGCTATGGCAACGGTGAACTGGTATTTTAGGTGACTTACATATTTATAAGTTTTATCAATAATCAGGAATGTATGTATGTAGGTTCAAAACAGTCATAGTTTTGACAGAATATAATTATTCAATTGCAAAGGGAATAAGATTAGAAATCAAAAATTACAGAATTGAATGCAAAATAATAATTGCAAAAGTTATCAATCAAAACTATAAAAAATAGGACAGAGACATAAAACAGAAATAAAATAAGCAAATAGTGTAAACATTCGAACAAAATATGTCTTAAAGATTTGATATCTCGAGAAGATTTTTTATCTTTTGTAGGTTGCTATTTTAAAAAGAGGACTCAAAAAACCATTTCTTATATTTAGCTTAAAAAAATTCAATCGACTAAATATATCGTTTCAAAACTTTAAAAAGTATACTTTCTAATTGAATTCTAATAATTTTATCAAGAGCTCATTAGTACTTCCAAAATTTAATAAAATAATTTGTTTGGACATTTTAAATTTAATTCATCCGAACGATAAATGTTCTGAATTATTTGAAAGTTCTAAATTTATTCATCAAAATAATATGGATAATGTTCTCAATTAATTCATTTGCACACAACAAAAGTCTTTTGACTGAATTTTTGCAACTTTCGAAATTCTGCAACTTTCAAATGAATAATTTATTTGAATTTTTCGAATTTTTCATCGAAATAATATGGATAATGTTCCAAATTAATTCACTGACTTGATAAACGTCTTTCGACACAACACCATGTTTAACTTATGGAATAGGCAAATTTGCTTGAACATTCTAAATTTATTTACCAAACAATATGAATAATGTTCTCAATTAATTCATTCGCCCACAAGGAAAGTCTTTCGATAGCACTGCACCTTTAATTGCAACTTTCGAACGAATATTATATTCGAATGTTCCGAATTTATTTATCAAAATGATATTGATAATGTTCCAAATTATTCGCTCGATCGATGAAAGGCCTTTGACACAACACCATGTTATTCGTAACTTATGAAATAGCCAATTTGCTTGAACGTTCCAAAATTTATTCATCCATGGATAATGTTCTGAATTAATTCATTCGCACATGACAAAAGTCTTTCAATAGCTACCAACCTTTAAATTCGTAACTTTTGAATGAATAATTTATTCAAACATTCGGAGTTTATCCATCGAAACATTACACATGTTCCAAATTAATTTGCTAAGTCGATAAAAGTCTTTCAACACACAACACCATGTTATTTGTAACTTATGAAATAAACAATTTCCTTGAAGTTCTAAACACGTTTATTGAAACATAGGTTAGCAGTGTTCCATGTTAATTCATCGACACATCAAAAGTTCCTTGACAGCACACAACCTTTATTCGTAACTTTCAAAATATATAAACAATTTGTTTGGTGTTGTTCTAATGAATTTTCACCAAAAAGATATGAATATTGAAATGCTCGATACCAATTCATCCATTGGACAAAAGTTCTCGACAAGGTATAGGTAATTCATTTCCATCATACCATACATTAAAAGCTTCAGGAAGATTTTCAACAATTAACAGAAGAAGCTAGCTTCAGCCTCTCAACTCGATACAGTAACCATTCCAGAAAAAAGTTTGTTATTCTAAAGGTCTGAGATTCTAACCGATTCACAGGCTTTGCAGTTCAATCAGTGATTCAGTTCATGTCAGTTTTTCAGTATTTAGTTCAATCAGTCATGAAGTTCATACTGTCGAATATCCATATCCAGTTATCCTCCAAGAAAAAACACCTAAGCCAGTAAGAAAAATTTACCTACAGAAATTTAAAAAAAATATATACACAGGTAATCTAAGAAAAGATTACCTACGGAGATTTTTAATAAGTGTATAGTGAAAATTAGAGTAAATTAACCAAGGAGTTACTTTAGCGGTAGTTATCTATATTATATTGCATCTAATATTGCTTGTAATTGAGAAATTCTTAACATTTCCGCCATTTGGTCTAAAAGTAGTAGGTTGCAGTTTAAAGTCTCATCACCGTAAAAGCGTGTAATAATAATAAATCATAACTCCAAACCATATGAGCTCCTCTCATCAAGCATTGTTTTTTTTATCAACTTCTCTTCTCCTTACTGTTAGAAGGAGGTAGTTTACAAGTTATGGGTAATAAATTATATTTAGTCACTGTTCATTTGGAGTCATACCAGCATGCTGTAACATCAGATGAGTATTGTCCTTGCGTCTGCATATTGCCCTATGCGTTTTATCAAAGGTTTAGTGGTAGCTCAGCTGTTGTCATAGTTTTTGATTGTCAAGTTTTGCTTCTTTCACATCTTTCTGTCTGAAGCTTTTATCACTGCTTTTATAGATTAGAACTAGAGCTATGATGCTGCAGAATTATAAATAGGCTTGCCACAATGATGCTACGGGAAAGCAAATATAGTTTAAAGTTTAGCTATTTTTGAGTTCCACATAGTGTTTTTGTCAATCCATAAAAACTTTTGTTGATTCAAAGTTAAAATGAGCTATTAGCTATTCAATGGAGTTTTTATTTTCTATTAAAAAAGATTTTAAGTGAATGAGACATTCTTTGAACATTCTGGACTTTCGAGAGACATTCTTTGCAGACATCTCTTCCAGATATGAAATACCTATCCATAGTCACAAGATACGGATAGTCTGGAAACAGACCCGGAGCAACGACCGTTTTCCATTGCGTTATCGTACTTTCGTTTTTTAACTTGGAATCACTACCGACGACCCGCCCAACCTGCACACAGTTTCGTGAAATGCTATTAGATGACTGTGTTTATGCAGCTAGGTGGTAGACTTTATGTTATTTTTGGCATTCCTTTGACCAGCATATTATTATTTTTGAGGAGACTGTACTGTAAGATCAAAGTATTCACTCTACTGAAGCATTATGTATGCTTTTTCTCGATATTTTGCTAAATATAACTTCTGATATTGAAGCTTTAGTGGGTGTGCTCAGTGTGAAATTTTCAGGGGACACTGGGTGTTGAAGCATCACTTTTCATAAATTGGTTCTCTTAAGAAGCATTAAAACGTGACTGAAACTAAAGCATCTTGTCCTAAATACATGCAATATAACAATGTTGCTTGGGCAGCCAGTTTCAGCCGACACAGATTTCAGCTCTTATTGTGTGGATGATAAGGATGTCTGGCTCTTTTTTTTTGTTCTTCCTCATTTTACTGAATGCTAGTAGATTATCTTACAGTAAATCTGTCACAGCATGCAACATATTTTTCACTGTATACTGTGTGCAATGAACTGTAAAATGATATTTTGGTATATTTTGGCCTGGGATGGTTATATTTTTCTTATCGATGGATGTCGATGATGTCAAGCACACAAAATCAAAGCTATGTCTCGGTATTTGATTACTGCGTTCTTAGTTTAGCAGAAAAGAAATAGTCTTGAAGAAAGAATGAGCCTTATTTTGGCTTACAATCTTGAAATTCAGCTGATAGCCCCCTAACGACACAAAATCCTTAGAATAGCAAGCAGACTTTTCATTATTTGAGTGAAATAAAATGAACCTGCCATTACTGGCGGGTGGCATCAATGGAGCAGATGACGCTTACTCGTCCGGAATACCTGGTCATATTACACTGACAATGATGCTCTGCAGCCAGCTGGGTGTTGTTGTTGGTCCAGATTATGATGATGGTATATATTTTATGCGACCAATATGATTCTTGTCTTCTTTTTGTGGTTTATTATTTGTTATTGTTGTTGTTTGTTTTGTTCTGTTTAGTTATATATTTATTCTATATATCTTTGAATCTCTCTTTACGTTCCACCTAACAAATTGCAGCATGGTTGCAGACATGGTATGTAGCGTCAGGAAGTTGGTAGCGCTTTTTCTGAGGTGGCCTTAACAAACATGCAATTTGTTATTATATTAATCAGTTACTTAAATGGTTGAATTTTCGTCACTGTGTGTGCATTAATAGTTACAGTATCTATTATATCTATATTTCTTTTGTTAATGCCTTTCCGTATATACTGTAGGTACTGTAAATATTTCATGATACAATAAGTGTACAAATTATTGCGATTTTTGTGAATTTTGCCCAAATTTGCGAAATTAAAACCTCGCGAAATATTTCCAAATGGCGGATTTGTTAAAAAGAATCCTTGCGAAATTTTCAAAAATTGTAAATGCGCGAAAAAAAATTATCCCGAAATTTTTCTATTGTCAATTAGTGTTGCAAATGATTAAGAGAACCACATATTTGTTTATTTTTTTCTGCTTATAATGCAATGCAATGCAATGCAATGGATTCTTTCTCTCGTGAAATTTTCATTCATTTTAGGTCTATTTGACTTTGACTTTTGTTTAATAGTTATAAATCATCGCGAAAATTTCTAAAATACTATATTCGCGAAAATAAATCATCCTGAAATTTTTGGAAAGCTTTAATTCGCGAAAATAAATCTTCGCAAATGAAATCATAAACTTTTTGAGCTCGCGAAAATTTGTACACTTAAGGTATCAAAACTTTATGCTCCTTGACTTATTACCAAAAAAATTTTTGATAATGTCATCAGAAAAATCAACCCTTCACTGTAAAGGAAAAAATCTCAAAAATGATATTAATTCGCAAATGAAATCATAACTTCATTTTGGCACAGAATATCATTACTATAGAAGCTTCACATGCCCTGAACATATTTGCAGTTCAAAAGTATATACTCTATCCCCGTGAATTTTTATGAAAAAAATACTTTAGAAAGATGGTATTGACTAAATCAATGACTAAATAGGGGTCCATTTTTAATAACTTTCATTGCAGTTAGAGGTTTTTCAGTTAAAATTTCCTTAAAAATATTTCAAATTTTTTAAATTTGCCAAATATCAAGTTCTAAATCATTTTATTAGATGTTTATGTATATGTTCAAAATGTTTACATATGTTGTGAAGACGGAAAATACCTAGAAACTTAAAATGTGGTTATGCAACCTCGATACTATCTTATATTTATATTATAAGAGTCTTTTAACATTATTCCTAATGAATAGCAACTTTGACATAATCTTTAACACACACAACAAATAAATAAACTATTTGATTTTTATATAAACTATTAGATGTATGGGATTTGATTAGATTGGCAATTAACGTTAAAATTTAGAACATATTAGATTTTCATTCTCAAAACAAGCCATTAAATTGAGATCAAAAGATTTTTTGATTTTTTACTATTCAAAAGGAAACTGCCTTCAAGAAATATGCAATATCTTTCCCAAGGTATAAGTTGGATAAAATTTTACCCTTTTTCGTTTTTTCGAGGGTGGACGATAAAAACAAGTCAAAATATTTTAGGGTTACAGATGTAAAAATGCATTGCATTGTGAGGGTGCAATGTCATAAACCTTCAAATTTTGATGGGATATTAGCAAAAAAATTTTTATACACTTTCTCGTAAATTTGCTTAATTTCAAGAATTATAAGTTTTTAAATCTTTTTTCAAGAGTTATATATAAGTCTTTACAAAAAATGTTTTTCAGAAAAAAAAGCTTGAGGAGGGTTTTTTGCAAATATTGTTGACTTTGGTAAAAACGGTAATATCTCACAGAGGATCTGCTAGGTATTCTAGTATATATTAATTACCGTACCATGGAAAGCTTCCTCCTTTTCTATCTCTGTCTGTCGGTTGAGCTCTAGCTAGAAATTCTAATAATCTATTATGTTTCACTGTCCAATTTTACATCACCTTTCGATTCTACAGAAAATGAGTTTTTGATGCATAGATTTAACCATTGCCTGTCTCTGTGGCTAATGTATGTAGCTGGCTAGTCATCTAACATTCCTAAATTACCTAAATCCCTAGATCTCACAATAACTAGCTACACAAACAGAAAAATGTAGATTATTTAGATAACTCTATATCCTTAGCAGATCTTCCTGCAGTGCTAAATGAAAGTAGAGCAAATATGTAGATCTAGCTATGTCAATAGTCATAAACAACCACAAATATGCCTACATAATCATAATAATTTCGTGACTACCTACAGTTTGTAGCTAGCTATCTTAGAACTAGCTAACTGACTATAAATCAAGTATATAGCTACAATTAGGTTCAAAAATATTTGAGACAAACTAAGAAAATGGCTTGTTTTCAACCTTTAGTTTCAATTTCAACATGTCAGTTTTCAACAACGATGCTCGCAAATCGGAATCTTGGCAATTCCCCAGTAACGCCACTTGAAAGGTCTTCAAAAACGCTCAAGATGGGCGTTGGGTGGTTTTCACCCATTCACCCACGAGTGCAAGGCTCAAGGCTCATATAGATAAATCGCGCAATAAATCGCTGTCTGTGAAAGTAAATAATTATCCGTTTTGATATGGCTTGTGGTGCCAATTTTCACAGAAAAAGCTTGAAACTGTCTCATAATTTTTGTGCATGGATGTAGCTACTGCATTCTTGTATCATTATTTACATGTCCTTTTAGTTACGTGGTGTTTAATGATCACTCTCCTTACTCCTAAAAATAATTCTCCATAGTGGTAATCTAAGTAAGATCCAAATTTCAAACAATAATAATAACTTTTCTCATTCACACAGCAAATTCAAACACACAATTTAATTTCAGTGGTCTTACGTTTTTGCATTGACAAAGGGGTGGATCTTATCATCAGCAAACTTTTAATGTCCCAAACATTTCAACCTCTGAAAGATCGGTAGAAATGATTAAGAATGAAGGTTGTTTATAGTAAGCTTCTATCACGTTTCTTGAGTCGATGACAGCTTTTTTTTAATTTACGTTTCAATTTGTTAAACGTAGTTCCGAAATCGTCATTAATGATACATTTGTTCTAAATATTAGGGCCTCTGAAGTCAATACAAAATTGTCTGTTCTGATTCATCTTAGAGTGTACTTATCTTCTGCTCTAAATTTAAAAATATCATTTAAAGATTTTGGGGCATCTCCACATTTAGTTTTAAGCATAAAACAAAGTATTTTGAATTCATTCAGATCATTTACATTTAGATCACTGATTTTTTTCGTCTCGGAAGGTGTACATTGGTGTTCGAAAAAAATAGTGCGTAGAGCATGTTTTTGTCTCCAAAAATTTTTATCTATGTTTGACGGAAAGGTACTTGACCACGTAATATATGTGTAATTTAGATGGCTGTTGCTAAAAGCGAAACAGAGCTGATTCAAGTTTTGGAGGCCAATACATGTCCTATCTTTACGCAGCAACACTTTTTGATATTTTAAACTTAACGATATCAATTTGATGAGTCAATCTGAGGTTTTCATCACGACCTCTACAAATTTTTTAGTCCTTTTTCTTTCTATCAATAAATTGTCAAATTTTAAAACAGGCAGATCAATCAGTAGAAAAGGCTTCCGAATGAAGTACTTGAATGGACAGACGAAAAAGTAACTTGCAAAGGACGTTCGTTATAGAACGTAGACGGATGTGCGAGAATGCAAACTTTTATATACATTTTAAAAGACTTAGAAATAATTAAATAATGTATGAATTCGTATTAAATGTATTTATTCGTACGTAGCATTCAAGATCCAGATTCAGCTATTTGGATTTTTGAGAGCAAGCTTATCTTGATGGAGGACTCTTTGAAGAACTATCTTTTTTAGTATTGTTATATATCAATCTTTGATAAAATCTTCCTAAACCTGATAGGTTCAAAGTTTTTTGTTTGTTTTTTTCAACTTAAATATCAGTAAATTGAGTATTAACTGAAATATAACATAAAAGTGTCTAAGTAGAATAATTTTTACTATTGTAACCAAACAACTCATTTTAAAACCTTTCCCTTGTGTTTTGGCTTTTATCTGCAATCCATATCCAAGTTTTATGGACAAGTATTGTAATCAGGAATACTTCATTTGCAACCATTAAACAAATAAACAAAATAAAAGATCTTTTAATAATATCATCTTCACTCGAGTATAGTATTGCTAGGACAATGTATGTGAGAGTCGATGTAAATATTGCAAAGACTATAGTCTGCGTTTCTTTGTAACAGTCTGGTAGATGCCGAGCTCTAATTCCATATACAACACATGGAATAGATACGATAACTGTACATATAATTTGATAAAACACATTTCTGTCATGTAAGCATGTTATGATTCTTTCCTTACTCGTTTCCTTTAATGAAATTTTCACTTCATTTTTAAAAACTGCATTTAAAACATGTCCCACAACAAATAAGAAAATTATCAAATAATCCTGTAACTGATATAGAAATTCCTTCCTTGCACTTATTTTTCTTTTCGACTTAAATATTTTCAGCAGCCTTCTCGCCATTATAAAAACTACTCCATCAATTACTGAGGAACAAAACGCTATTATGAAATTTCTGTTTTCGCAAATCCACTTATCAGGCTTCATTAAAAACGATACAGTAATGGATACGTTATAAATTATATGAAAACTAATCGGGATCATTGTCAGATTAAAATTTCCTGATAAAACTATCGGAGTTGTTCTGTAGTAAATAAATATTGCAAGCAAAATAATATTTACTATCAAAATCGCGCAAGATAGCATTAAAATGACAGAGCCATGCTTCGAACTGAAATTCAAATAAATTGTGCTAAATAAATCAATACAGCGAGTCCTATCTACGCTCCTTGCTTCAATCGAATTACATGTAGTATTACAATGACCATAACCATGATGTCTTTTAATAAAACTATCTGGACAAGGGTTACATTTCCAAATCTTTTCTATTGGGTTGTATTTGTTGATGTACAGAGCTTTTCGCTCGGCATAGAATCCAGGTGAGTAATTTCTTGGTTTATCATTTATGTCTTTCCAATTTAGTTTCATGAATGTTTTGGCATTCTTGACATCATATACTTTGATATTAATTACTGACCAAGTATTGTTTACAAGTTGATATCCATACAAAAAGTGATTGCGAGCTCTCCAAATATCACATATGTCAGCAATAGCATCACATCCAAGAGATCCTTAATGTTCACTTTATAAAATAGGAAAGTATGATTCATTAGCTTTTTGTATAGTCCACCATAGTGTCTCTCGACGACACTAAAAATAATAGGTAAAGAAGCTAATAACCAGCTAGTGTCTGATTGTATGTGCATGTGTATTTATCATAACAATTGTCTCTGTGCCTGAACCTATAACTTTCATACTCATTTGTAAACTGAGTGATATCAGGTTTTTTAATCCTCGCTTCTTCAGCTACAAAGATGATGTTCCTCATTCGGGGCTTTGATACCACTAATTCAAATGAAAAATGGCAAGGTAATATGAACACAAGCAAAAGTACAAATAACATCTTTGATAACGTGGATAACGTCCAGGTTTATCTCAGAATAACCTTTTTCTTCGGTAAATATTCACTGTAATAAAAAACACCTTGACAAAGACAGAAGTCTTCTTTTTCTATTTGTTTTATGAAAGTACAACAGGGGCCTATCTGCTATGGGGCTGGGGGGGCAACGGCCCCCCAGATTTTTTTCTACCAATTTTTTAATTTTTTTTT
>JANSTP010208324.1:0-11615 GCA_025330745.1 Cladonema radiatum | reverse complement strand
CTGTGGGGAAAATAACAAAAATGATTAAATTTATTGAGATTGTGGCTATATTCAACCTTTGGAATATGGTTTTTGTTTTCCACGTATAGTTATGGGTGGGAAATTGTAAAAGAGAAATTATTATTTGCAAATCCGGAGGTAAAGTAAGAACAATTCATGGTAGAATATTTGATTGTAAATTACTTTCTGGGACATTGTAATGGTATAACACCTTAATTGAAACATTTGTTAACATTTTGATTGGATTAGGGAACTATTTTTTATAATAAACCTTCTCAAAACTGCAAATTTTATGAAATATCAGTATTATAACCCCCTGGTTTAGGAAACCTTAAAGTCCCTATTTTTCCAAATGTATGCATTTTCAATATGAAGTCTTTTATTATTTTTTGTTTGTTATTGAAAGAATTTCATTTGAACCAAAAAAGTAGGCATAACTTTCATTTTCGTTTTCAACTGACCGAAAATTTTAATTTTGCTGACGTAAGCATACTAAAAGTCATTCAGAAATGTTACCTGGGTGTTTTTGAAACTTTACTTCTCAAAGGTTCTGAAAAAAAAAAAAAAAGTTTGACACATAGTGACCTCAGTTTTTTCGACTATATTCCCTGTCTATAAGATGGTCCATGTTTAGTTTTAGGCGTAGTTTATACGGCCGTTTTTATGCCGCGTCTAACTCTAAGAATTACAAAAATGATTTAAGTTTAACAAAAGTGGGGCTGTATAAACACAATATTTTATTGAAGTCGACCTTAACATCTAAGTCAATCAAGTTTTGCTGAACTTTTTACGAAAGTTCGGTAAAAGTGCGGCACGTGTTTATACAGCCGATATTTGGTCGGTTTTATAAGAATTTTATAGTTTCTCACGTACGCAAAACACTCAAATGTACTGCTATCAGCGCAAAAAGTGCCTATTTAGACGGTTGCCATAATAAAGTTCGACTCTTATTTTGTGTATACACGTTTTTTTTATAAGAAACCAAGCACCAGACCTAGTTCCAAAAGTTTCTTAGCTATTGTCTAAATTTTCTTCCAGAAGTTTCTTATGACGTTTCTTAGCTTTCAATGGATAAAAGTTGTTAAATCGAAGAGAATCCTAGTCAGTAAATAAAAGATTTGATTTGAATCCTAGATTTGAACGCTGTAAATAAAAAAGATAACAAGGATGGCGTAAATAGCGCCTTATTTATCCTGTGTCGCCATGTATCGCCATATTTTGATTGTGGTCAGCAAAAAAGTTTTTTAGCAGAAATTTGCCACATTTACCTAGTTCCAAAAGTTTCTAAATTTTTGGCATGTCCAGTACTTATTAACTTATTAGTTTCTTATAAACTGGTTTCTTATTAAAAAAAAAGGAAATGTGTAAACGAGAAATTATTTAAGTGTGGCAAATTTGCCGCACTTAAATGTTTGAGTTAGACGCGGCAAAAAAATCGGCCATATAAACTACGCCTTAGATTAATAATTTTAACCAATAAAAATGAAAGGCTTTATTAAAATTGCTGATGGGTGTAGATGGATATTAATAAAGTGTTTCTTTTGATCTGCGCAGAGTTTTCAACAAACTATAATTATGGTTTAAACGCAGGTCATGATATCTACAATGAGACAGCTTGAATAGGAAGAACGGAATTAATAATTTGAATTTCTGAAAATATCCACTGAACTTTTGCCACGAAGTAATTTTGCCACCATCATATTTTTTTGAGAATCCTGGTAGAAAAGACAAAAAAAGCCCGTAACATACCCTTAATTCTCCAGTGGCTCCAGAAGTATGTCATAAACTCTATACAGACCGGGGTTTTTGGCCTTGAAGTGTCCGCGGGAGGGGGGTCAATATGACCTTCGCCCCGAATATTCAAGATATAAGACATTCAGGTATGAGTATTAAACTATAGCAAGTTACAGAACAACTCTTTAAAACGGGTTGTTATAAACCGTGCACCCACACACACCCACCCACACCCAGCCAAAATAATGTCACACCCACGCATACCCACCCACACCCAGCCAAAATAAGGTCACACTCACCCACACTTACCCACACCCAGGCAAAAAAACATCACACTCACCCACACCCAGCCAAAACATGTCACACCCACCCACACCCAGTCAAAAAAATGTCACAATCACCTACCATGGCACCTACACCCAGCCAAAAAAGGCCAATCAACGCACGCCAAGCCAAAATAATGTCATTACAACCCACACCTACCAACACCCGACCAGAAAAGTCATTCCCGCAATTAAGTTCAAAATTTGAGAGTTTTCAGAGTTTTGTTTCAATTTCAACATTGCATGTTTTGACGTTAAAGTTCGGAAATAAACATTTCGGTGATTCCCTTGGAACACCACGTGGAGGGGCTTCAATTATACCCAAGTTGAGCCTCAAAAATGCTCAAAGCTAATATAGATAAATAGACAAATCACCAATAAATTTTTAGAAGCAAAAACTTAATTGTCTTGTTATGGTTTGTGGTGCTAAAATTGCGCCGTACCTTGAACTTAAGATAGCGAGGAGGAGGCTTTTTTGCCCGCTTTTCACTTAACCGCCTGTAAATCGAGTTATACTAAATCAATTGCAACCAAACTTTAACCAGTGTTCTTCCATTTGACATTTTCACGTGGTCATAAAAGTGATGAGGTTATCATTTTTTGCCGTGACGTCTAAAATTAGTATTGTCGGTCAAAAATGGGTTCCAAAAATGGAATTTTAATTTATGGGTAGGAATCGTGATTTTCAATTCAAACAAAAATGTCAAAAATATTGATATTTATTTATTAGTCTCATTTTGTGTCTCGACTTTTGCCAAAATTTCAAAACATTGGTCAAATGATGACTTTAAAATGTATTGACCACGATTGTTCACAAGAAAAAATTGAGAATGTACTGAAAAACTCAGCTTAATACCTTATACGGTTCTGGAGATATTAAGAAAAGTTTCAGTCCACTGCCAAAATTTTCTACTCCTAGAATTTATCAGGATTCCCTTGTACCATTTATGAACCGTGTGAGGCCCTGCAGATCAAAAAAGTACCTGACCGGAGATTTTAGGGGGCGGAGCCCCTGACGTTGTCCACGTTGAGGAGCGGCGCTAAGTGTGGATGCAAATGAAAGAGCGCAAGTTCTACTTTCTAACAATAGCTCACTGAATGCTGGGAGGCCTTCCTTGCAGAACTAGACGCATTCAAAGTTTCAGATTTAGAAAAAGAGGCTTTTTCAGTACAATGCTTCGCCTGAAAGGGTTAATTTTCAAAAAACAATTGCCAACTCTCAAAGTGATTGTCATGTGATTTTTTTATGATTTTGTAAACATGATTATTCTTTGCAGACACCCAATAAACCGAGGAACTAGAAGAAAAGCCGTGGGAACGAGGTTTTCTAATTTATTTAGATTCGTGTATTTGGCATCCAAGAAAAATATTTTTCATTTTATGCTTGGTTGGACAAATATCACATTTTATGGCTATGTAAAGGTGCGTATGAGTAAGTGCGGGTGAGCCTGACATTTTTTTCCCTGAGTGTGGTTGGGTTAGAATAGGTGCGGTTTGGAGAAGCAATATTTTGGCTGAGTATGAGTCGTTGAGTTGAATAAGATGGAGATGACACTGCGCATTTTTTGAATACTTTATTGGGGAAAAAACTGGAGAAAAATGACTAATTTTAGACGTTAGTGACTGCATTTAGCCGACTAATCATTTTACCCGGTTAAATCTTTCCCCGGGCAATGATTTGCTTCGGTTAACTCTATCTGAGGCGGGCGTTTTTGAACTTAGGATAAGTTGGGGGGGCTTTTTTACCCACTTTCCACTTGCCGCTTATAAATCCACTTGTACTAAACCAATTACGACAAAACTTGGACCAACAAAACTTCAACCTATTAGCTACCAAACGACATCATTACGTGCCAAAGAAGTGATGACGTCATTATTTTCTGCCGTGACGTCAAAAATCTGTGTTTTCGGTCAAAAATCGGGTCTAAAAATTCAAAATCAGAATTTTCGGGTACAAATCAGTTAAAGACCTTTGAATGGATGTAGAACTTAATAATTTAAGCAAAATTAACAAATTTAAGTTTTACTTATGAATTAATCTCCTTTTTGGTCCGGATTTTTGCTAAACAATCAATACTTTGGTCAAATGATGACGTCATCACGAGATTTTGGGCTCAAAGTAGCAAAAAACTTTTTCACCATCGTATTCCCAATAAAAAGTTCGGAAGGTACTGAAAATTTCAGCTTAATACCTATCATGGTTCTGGAGATATTAAGAAAAGTTTGAACCCCCAACCCCCCCTCTCCGCCTGCCTCTGATAGGGTTAAAATGACTGTAACTGGGACTTTTCAAAAATTTCTTTGAATTTTAAATTGATTAATTACTAACATCCTTTGCCTAATACTCAAAATTTAGTCAGAGAAAAGTGCCTAATTTTATGTACAAGTGACAAGAAAATCTAGTAATTTACCTCAATTAATTTTATGCCCGGTTATTTATTCTTCGATAAGGTACATTACATTGAGGCCGAGAATATCGCAGGAAGCTATTATGTTTGGTATATTTTGAAAGGAAAACATTCCAAAAAAGAATGATGTCTATATTTGTTTTAATATCATAGCATTTCTTTAGATCGACAAAATAGGTGAAAAGTACACCAAACATCATGGCTAACAAAACCCTACTTTTCGTATCGCATGTTCTGTCTATCATATTAAAGTCAGCGGTATGGGTAGATGTGAGTGAGTGTGACATTTTTTGGGTGGATGTGGGTTGGTGTGGATGGGAGTGGTTAGGTGTGAATTGAAATGATATTTTTTGGCTGGGTGTAGGTAGGTGGGACGTTTTTTGGCTGGGTGTGGGTGGGTGTGACATTTTATTGGCTTGGTGTGGATGGGTGTGACATTTTTTTAGCTGGGTTTGGGTGGCTGTGACATTTTTTGGCTGGGTGTGGGTGATTGTGATACTTTTTTGGCTGGGTGTGGGTAGGTGTGGGTGGGTGTGACATTATTTTGGCTAGGTGTGGGTGGGTGTGACATTAATTTGGCTGGGTGTGGGTGGGTGTGGGAAAGTGTGGTTGGGTGTGGATGGGTGCGCGGTTTATAACAGCCGCTTTAAACACAACTTATGCAAAAAATCATTGATGACTTCATCACAACGGTGACGTCATCAATCTTCTCAAAGCAACGATTTCGTATCAGGAAAAAGCCAAAATATCGGCAAAAAAGTTACTTTTAAGCCATGACGTTAATATGATGGTGATTGGTGAAATGATTGGTGCCGTATTGTTACAATAGACACAGCATATTTAGGGTCCCAATTCATTCTCAAAATATCAGCACAAAAGTTGACTAGGAAAATTCAATAACGGAAAATAAGGAGGTGGTTTCAAGCCATGGCTTCTGAACAGGAGAGGTCAATTTTCTGTAGACTCAAATTTTTCTCGAAATGAAATTTTTCTCCTAAACAAAAGCAAGCAAATAACATATAAAGTTTGGTTACAATCGCGTGGTATAAGGTGTCCCAAAAAAATGTTTACCGAGACGTTAAAAGACAAATTTTCGAAGAACTGTTAAAAACCATCCTCGAAAATTAACTTCACAAGAAACCTTGAAGTTTCTTCTCTCTTTTGAAAAATTTATTTGTTTGAATTGATCTTAAGATAATTGCTAATTGGTATTTAAAGCGCTGAAGTTAGCTTCTTTGAAAGTGTGAGATATAATAAATCTAAGAAAAGTGAATACATATTATAGAAAATACAATTAACTGCAAGAGTTATTATGAGTTATTATCGTTTGAAGAGTTATTAACTGAAGAGTTATTATCGTTTCTAAATACTTGGAAACTAAGATTTTAATATTGGTTGCCCAAAATTCTTAACAAGAAGTATATCTAGACAGACTATTTCCTACAAGCTATCTATACAAATGTTCGAAAATAATTGCGGCAATTAATTGGGCGTGTTTTACTTTAAAGTAATTGTTACCATCTCGCACCTTGTAAATTTAGTATTTTCTAACTTGGTAATTGCCAATTATATAATGAGCCATCAGATCTAGTTTTTTTTTGCTCTTTAACTAAGAAGGTTCAAAAATTGTTTAGATGCAAAACATTGTCATATGTGAACATTCGGTCACTGCCGCGCCACATTCATTCATTGCCGTACCAAGGATGTATAAGGTTAGAAGGATAGAGCGCGAGAAAACGAAAGCAGAAATTCTATTGTTCTTTCCATTGTTTACAAATTCAATCGCGACTGAGGTTTGTCCATTTAAGTTCGCGCGCTTTTTCTGAAGCGAGAAGCTTGAAAATCGTAAATTTATAGCAGATGCATGAGTCGTCTTGTTTTGATATCAGAAAGGTTTTACATGAAGAGCTTAATGAAATAATCATAAAGTTGCCTTGATTTTTCAAGAATTATTTATTAAAATTTAAAACTTGGTGACCTTCACTTGTTTTGAACCTCATTCTGTTGGTGGTGAGTATGCGGGCTTCATTTTCTCGTTTTAGCTTTATATTTGAGAGCCTCAGAAATTTAGTTCCTGAGTAGTTGTAGACATACCCTTACATTTTTTTAGATACTACATGGAATATAGTTACTAAAAAATATTGCGCTAAATTGACGGAAAGTGAAGGATTTTGACAGATTTTTCATTGAATTTGGTGAAAAAACATACATTGAGGCATTGAGCTAGGTACTGCTTAATGCATTGTACAAGTATTCTAGTTTCCTTTTCACCTCATGATTGTTATTACCTGAGACTGTATATTTGTAAAGTTAGATGTTTGTACTCCACAAGTTTTCAAAGATTTGGCTGTTTAGTTATCTTGGCTGTCAAGTTTTGCACTTATTTTAGTAATAAGAGGAAGCTTTTTTTTCCTCTGTGCAGCCAAAGGTGGATTTCTGGAACCAAAGAAACCTCTACTAGTCATGTAAACTAGTATTATCTGTAGAATATTAGACTAACAAGTATTAACTGCAAGTTAAAGTCATCTTTTTTTAGAAATTTGTATCACTTAGGGGGAAAACAGAGTTGGGGGGGGGGGTAAGCTCATAAAGCTTTCTTCCATGCTGCAGAATTGAGGTTGATCTGTGGCTATCAAATCTGGCTAGCATTCACGTTTTTGAAAGTTGACGAACATGGGCTCAACTTAGCATAAGCGTTTGTCAGATCATGTATCTGGCATGCTTCGTAGCCCTAAACTAGAGAAAGAACTATGATTCTGTTATATTTGAGCTGCATTTTATCTGTGTTCCACTTTTATTTGACATTGCTCATTATAGTTATGTGGCAAATTATTGTAGACAAGTGTGTGCAAAGATATTTCTCCCTTTTTCATAATGTAGGCTGGAGTAGAAATTGTTGCATATGTATATAACCCAATAGGTTCTTGCTTAGATATCAAGGCAGAGCAGTTATTCTGTTAGAAATTTAGTCGAATCCTGCTTACAAAATGATTTGAGCCATATTTATTCAAAATAAAAAACTTTCAAAATTTAAGTTATTAAAAATTCTTCTTATTTACTTATGTCTAGTATGTCTTGGTTTGCTTTGTCGTCATTTTACACAATTATAATTTTACGACAGCCCTTAAATTAATAATGAGGAGCAAATTTTATTGATAACACGCTCTGAAAAATTCCCTTGACACAGAACATTCGCTCAAAGACTATTATTATTACACAAAATCACTTTTCAATGACCCAAACCTTTGAAATTAAAGTCAGCTTGGTGGTACTTATATCAGGCTTCTTTGATTTTCTCATAGTTGTGCTGTGCTTGTTGAGATTAGTTAAAACACCCCTTTTTTTCACCGGTTCTCCACATCGTTCACTAGTTCGACTAGGTAAATTTCCCCTGAAAATACAGAGACAGGTTAATTTTTTGTTCAGTTTACTAGGTATTGCCTAACTTTCGCTAATTTGAGCTCAATCAAGCCTCAAGATTTGAAATTTGGCCATTTTGCAAGCCATTAGACAGGGTCTTACCTGGCCATGAAGCAGGAATGATGAAAAAAAGTAATAATAATACCAAAAAGGAAGTGATATCATCCTCAAAGTAAAATTGACTGAGTGAGGAAAATTTATAATTTTTTCTAAAAACGTGGAAAGCAAAGAGATTACATGAGATTTTTTCTAACCAATACATGGAGGAAAAAGAATATGCACAACAAATGAACACCTTGAAAGGGAAAGTAAAGAATCATCATGCAATTTTCTGTCATCTACAACTTTTTAATCAGACCTATTAAAGAGAGTGAGAGTTTAATAAATGTTATACAACTACCTTGCTTGCTCTTCTCCATAAACGTTTATGTTTGGGCAGCAAGTTTACATTGTATTTATGTTTATAAAAAGTCAATCATAACTTGCAAACTCACATATGAAAACAAACTTTTTAAGCAACAAGACATGGACAAAGAAATACTTTCAAATGTCAAGCAAAGCATTCAGGTCAGTAACTTTGTATTAAAAACCTGATGTTGTTTGGACAAGGATGTAGGTATCTCAAGCTAGCTACATGGATAAACCCATTCACTTTTGAATTTAATGTATATACTAAACAAAAAAATCGGTTGCCATAAGCAGCCTATGACAATACCAATTTGTTGGCAAAAAACCTTGTCCACTGCCTTTGCAAATGGAGCAGTATGAACTTCTGCTTCCTGTACTTCTTGTTCCTCAGACCAAAAACAGATATATTCTGAAAACTAATGATGGAGGACTCAAGAAAAGAGCATCTTCTTCATCAGACAATTTATTCAGCTAGTTCAACAAGAACTTCTGCATCAAAATCTCACTGTCTTGAAATCAAATATTTTAAATATGTGCCATATCAAACTCAGAAGTTTGTTTACACTGAGATTTCTACTTTGTGAAAACGCGGAACCTTCAGGAAAAATCAAAACTTGATTGGCTAACAGTTAGATCTGATAACAATCGTAGCGTTTGTGATTGGTTAGTTAGAAAACAATAGATGGACAAACCTCAGTCTAAAAAAAATGTCCCGCGCTCTATCCTTCTAACCTTATACATCCTTGGCCGTACGGATGACGCCACTTTTCGAACACTTCTGTTTGTCATGCGCATTGTACAGTTCTTTTCTTCTTAGTTTCACGTTTATTTGAGCAGCGGCTGTTTTTATTTCGTTAGAAAAAAGATATTCTTAAAATTGTAATGTTTAATTCGTAGTTTCTTACAGTTCTCAATCTCCACATGGTCTATCGAGCCAACAGAAACCAGTTATTGATTGATTTGTTGATTATCGTCGTATTTCTTATATTTTGTATCTAGTATATCGTTTTTGAAAGACATTTGTTATCTCGCGTTCGTACAGTTAGTTACAGGCCTCCACAACAAAGTCTTTTATCATGTCTACTACTGATGAGTTACAGAAGAAACAGCGATCAAGGAGAAGTCTTGTAAATAATGTGATTAAAGGATTAATCGATCCTAGTAGCAACTTAGTTAATACAGAAAAATCGCCTGAAAAAATTCTTGATGCAAAACTATATTTAGAAGAGTTGATTGAGCAAACAGGGAAAAGTAAATTAGCACATGAAGTAATTGTAGATTTAATCGAAGAAGAAGCAGACCAGGAAAAAGATATCGCCAGTAGTGACGTTCAAAAACTAGATTCTCCGCCACCACAACATAGTAGTAATGATTCGGTCCATCATCATCAAGCTAGGGGTGTAAACTTACCGAAGCTTACAATAAAACCCTTTGGCAGTGGTCCCTTGGGGTGGTATCAATTCAAGGAAAGTTTCGAAAGAGCTATTCATAATAATAAGAAGTTGACAAATGTTGAACGGTTTACTTATTTACGATTGTTTCTCGAGAAAAAGGCCTTACAGGCCATCGAGGGTTTTCCACTAACAAATGACAATTATACAGAAGCATTTGAACTATTATGCTCCAGATATGGAAATCCTCAAATTATTATAGGTTCGCACATGAACAGCGTTTTAAAATTGAATAGTGTTCAAAATTCGAATGTTCTTGAGTTGCGAAAGTTATTTGATAAAATTGAAAGAAATGTCAGAGCGGAACATCCGTCAATGTAAACCCGGATCACTTCGGTCCGTTGTTAATACCGATAGTTTTGGAAAACTTACCAAACGTTATTCGCCTACAAATCAGTAGAACACTCGGCAAAGAAAATTGGCAAATCGAAGAACTTTTAGAATGTACCAATAAAGAAATTGTTGCTCGTAAAAATTATCAATATTTAAAAGAAACTCAAGAAAATAACTATTTGGATCAATCCGTAAACCTGCTCGAAAATGTTGCTTTTGCAAGCAGTCAAGTCATTTTAGCGATCAATATAATGTTGTTATTGATGTGTTTGCCAGAAGAGAAATTTTAAAACAGAATCGATTTTGCTTTAACTGTTTAAAACCAGGACATCAAAAGAAAAACTGCAATATTAGAATAAAGTGTTTCAAATGCAAAGCAGAGGGAAATCATCACACCGCACTATGTGAAAACCATTTTCCGAATACCGTAAAGTCATCATCACATCTCATTCACCACAGTTCCAACAGATTTTTACAAACAGCTGATGTTATGTCGAAACTTAAACAATAACGAGGATACCAATGTTACAGTACTTTTAGATTCATGTTCGTGACAAACATACATCAGTCAGCGATCTGTGAATAAGTTAAAACTTAGCCCACTTCGCGAAATCAATGTGTCTGTGAATGCTTTTGGTAGTGACAAGGAAAAGATATCATATGCTAAAGAATATGAAATTAAACTCAAGTCTCGTCATTCAGGTGATTACACCATTATTCATGCATTATCAGTCTCATCAATTTGTTTGCCGCTCTCGGAACAAAATATTTCCAACATATGCGGTATTCATAATTTAAAAAACATTATGTTAGCTGATAGAAGCACTTCAAATACGAAAGAAAAAGAATTATTGATTGGTGCGGACTATTATTGGAACATAGTAACTGGCGAAAGTAAACGCTTAAATAATGATGGATTATTTTTAAAAATTCGATTTTCAGTTGGTTAGTTAACGGCCCCTCGGATGCTTGCAAAAGCAAAGGCAGAACTTCCAATCTTGTTTCTTCACACGTAATGTTTATTGCATACACCACAAATGAATTAACAGAAAATTTACATAGGTTCTGGGACTTCGATTCGTTAGGTATCACTGAGAAAGAAGCCTTTATAAATGATAATTCTGATGCTGACATCGTTTATGATGGGAACAAGTATACCGCAAAATTACCTTTCAAAGACAATATATAATATATTTTGTCAAATAATAGAAGAACTACAATTTGACAGAGACTCCTAAATGTTTATAAGAATCAAAAGGGTCCCTTGGATAGAATAGAAAATACTTGATACAGTCATAAACATACAATAAACGTGTATTTATAATTCTTGAACAGGATCAAAGAAAACTGCTTAATCAACATCGGACTCAAATTTCGAGTTGCAGTATAAAGCTTCTAATGTCTTTAAATAGGATATGTTATTATTACGGTGATCTTAAAAGAAATTGTTCCATTTGTCAACGCCTTGGTACCTAATTGACATTTTACCAAATTTTATGTAATTGAAAGACGGTAAAAAAAGCAAACCTGAATGACGA
>JANSTP010208213.1:0-11616 GCA_025330745.1 Cladonema radiatum | reverse complement strand
AAAGAAAAAAAAAAAAAAAAAAAAAAAAAAAAAAAAAAAAAAATTGTGACTTTTCGTAAAATTTTCATTAGCATTTTTGAAGAAGAAAAAAATCGCTGAAAAATGTATTGTATTTTCTGAGAAAATACACGGGGGAAAATAGGAAGCCTCCCGTTGGCTTTTCAGAACCCCTAAAAGGCCCGGCCTAAATGGGGTTAATTATTAGCCATGCAGAAATTGAATTCGGTTCGTTTAAAAGCTCATTTATTTAACAGCCAATCAGATTGAATTTTCAATATAAATTTAAAACCGATCCTTATTTTTTAAATATTATTTTTTCAGGATGCGCAAAAGTAAAAGGCCGGTCAAAAATTGTTCCTTTAAAAAAACCGACATCTCACATTCATATAGCAACCGACATGACGGAACTTATGAAAGGTATCAAAAGACGTTCAATTGAGTCCGATGATTGCCATGACAACAACGTAAGTGGCGAACTAAAAACTTCACTTACTGACGAGAATATAAATGAGAAACATTCGAACATTATTCAAACAGCTATTAGTAGCAGTAATAAAGGTAATACGGCTATAATTCAGCAATACAGACCTAAATGGAATGCTCAAAATAGCGTCAAACGGTTCGATCTAGGTTCAGCATTGTTGAGTCGTCTAAAACCATCAAGAGAAGTCTCTAAATCCGAAATTATTATTTCGAAAAATGCTGGTACAGCAATATTTCATAAAGCTGAAAACGATGCTTCAAAGAAGTCAACAACGTCAACAGCGAAAACTGGAAATTCTATATCCAATACGTTAATTGAACTAAGAAAATCGGTTGCTAATGAAATTATCGGGGATAAACGGAGTAATACGGATAACTTGAAGGGTAAACTTGATGAGATCAGCAATAAGTTATTATTGAAGAAACTCGAAGCAATTAGCGGCGATAAATATACAGATTTATCAGGCCGTAAAAAGAAAAATCAGACAATAGATGAACAAATTAATGAAAAATTAAGCAAACTCGACGAAAAGAAGTTACTTGAACTAAAAAATTCCGTCATGAAAAAACCGAATTTAAAAACACTGCGAGATTCACCTTTATCGAGTCTGGCAAAACTTATTGATGACGTCAGCGCAATTTCCGAAACCAATAAACGTTTAAAAAACCAAACAAAATCAGTAACCCTAACACCGGAAAAAGACAACAAGCAAAAAGCGGACGTGAAAGGAACCGTATTGGAAATGAAAACCGGGAAAAGCGGAACTTTATCCCTAGATAGTAAACCGAAAAATCCATTATTAAAAGCGAGAGACGGGACTGACGGGTTACTTGAAATGAACGAAGGGAAAGGAGATTTATTAGCAAGCAAAGACGAAAAAGGCACATTAACCCAAGAGAATAAACAAAGTGATAGTAGCGAGAAAATGAAAGATGTAAAGGAGGGTTTGAAACTAACGTTAAGTAAAGCCATCGATCGAGTCGAAAAAATAGTTAATAACAAAAATGCTATGAGCGAAAAGAAGAAAGAGGAAGAGAGTAAAGCTGAACTGATAGATGAATTTAAGAAAAACACAACAGAAACTGAAGAAAAAATCAGATCAGAAAGTGGTTTAAATTCAAATGCAACTATAAATTCGACAGTTGCTAGGGAACAACCTAAAGAAAAGGCTCCGGCTGATCCATACGCGGAAATAGCTAACGGTCCGGACAGACCTAAACTTCCGGAATTAAAAACAGATGACAGTAATCCTGGTGAGCCTCCGCTAATGAAATTTAATAGTGGTGACTCTGCAGGAGATTCAGTTGGCGCCAGTGGGACTGCAGGAGGTAAAACAGCGGGTTCACCGGTTAAGGCGGAGCCACTTGGCGGTCAACATGATATTGGGGGTTTGTTGGATAGCTTAACAGATAAATTAAATGCAGCAGGTAAAGCTTTTGTTTATAGACTTTTCTTGAGATTTGCAATAATTAAAACAACTGACCACTATGTGTGGGAAAGGAGGCTACGCGCAAAAGACCTTTGAAATAAATTTGTACATACTTAGCAATACAACACATATCAACAAAACTGCTTTAGTATCATCATATATGAAGAAGAAGAATTTCAACTCTTAAAAAGAGAAACCTCACCTGTAGTCAAATGTTTGAGTGGCAAGGGGTCTAAAATGAAATTTCCTCCCTATAAGACAAATTGAATATCTAATTAATTTCATGAAATTTTAGGGCACTTTTTGAAGTTGAACACAACACAAGGGTTAATCACTCTAAAATAAGAGAAAAGATTTTTAAAACTTTTAATACTCAAAACTGATAAAAAAAGCACTTCCATTTCATTCTATTAATTGAAGGACATAAACCCATTTATTACAGTACAGTCTACGCTCGATAAGTAGAGCCTGGATAAGTGTAACTCTCGTTAATTGTGACCAATATTTCTGGTACCTTGGATTTTCCTTTTCTTGAATTTTCCATCGGATAAGTGGAACTGTCTTTTTTTTCGGATCCCAGAAGGCCCCACTTGTCGAGCGCATGCAGCATTCTATATATATATTGGGCTTATAAAAAGACTGACTACTAGGAAAAGAATGCGTGAAAAAACGTTATATAAGTAATTGTTTACGTCTTAGGGGGTGGTGTGGCAACTGACCAACCAGCGGTTAGTGGTAACGAAATGAAGTATCTACAACAACAAATGGGCATGCCAGAACAAGACGACTCGATGACAGAAAAACAAGCAGCAGTTGAGCAAAGTGAACAGTGGAAAAACCTTGATAAATTAAAAGAAGAAGCGGATTTAAATGACGCCCATAAGTTTGGCGAAGAACCACCCAAAGTGTCTGCGTCAAATATGAATACGCCCGAGGAGGCGTTAGATAAAGAAGCAATGGAAAAAATTAATTCTGCAGACGACGGCTTAGGAAAATCTTTGCAAGAAAAAGCAAGCTCTTTAAGTAAATTTGGGGCGTTAGATTTGATGAAAGCAACGAAGGGCGCAAATTCAGGACTGCCAGTATATGCTGACGCAGACATTTCAGCCGGACCTGATCCATACAGTAATACCGAACGTATGCCTGTCATGCCTAACATGAATAGCGAATATAGTACGCCCCATGGGGGCGTTGGTGAGGCGGACGCAAATGAGTACCTAAGCAGTGAAACAAATCCCTTAACTAGTATGCCTGCAATGCAGAGTAATATAGATACGCAAGAAGTTCCGAGCGAGTTCTCACGCGGAAATATGCCCGGAAACTTTGAAATGGCCGACGAAACGACCGGAACCAATAGCATGGCATTCGAAGAAAAAAATGATATGATCGGGAATACTAGATCAAAAACTAAAGATGATGAATCTTATCTAACAACAGCCATGGGCGCAATGGGCGTTGAAACGCCATATAGTACCCGCCATAGCATTCCAGAGACAATGTGGAGTTCTAGCTCGCCTTCAAGCGATTCAAGTTACAGTACCAGTTATAATACACAGTTATTTAAGAAAAACTTAATTTTGAGACCAAAGCGTGACCCTTACGTATCACCTTTCAGCGAGAAAAGATCGTTTGATAACGAAAAGTAATCTGAGAATTATAAGCGAAATCAGGAGAAATGGGTACGAGGTTCATTACCGAGCTATGGATAAGCGGAAGTATGCGGCGTGAAAATTCGTTCCTAATTCCTTTGGGTAATGAAGTTTTTATTATTACATAGAGTTCGAATTAGCCAGTTGAAATAGTACTTCAGATCAGTCGCAACGAAGATCAACAAATACGAAAACTTTAACGCGAGGGAAGACGGGATTTCTAAGAACTTGTTTTCATCAGATCAAGCAAAAAGCAATAAAATGACATACATATGAGTAAAAATGTTTCCTCTGCATGCCTGATAGCAGCATGTTTAATGCATTGATTAAATATTTGTGTTTTGTGAAGGAAATGCGGAAACAGTTATAAGTTTCCTTGAGGTAAAAAAAAGCAAAGATAATAGTATTCCTTTTTCAGTGGTACAGTCCTGCTAAAATTTTTGTAACTCAATGGCGTTCTGTTTGGAATTATCACTGAAAATTTCGCATCCCTTTTTTTGTGTGCAGTTTTGTACTCATAAAAATCAACATAAAGGGTGTTTTTTGATTATTTACATTTGGTTTTCGGAAAGCTCAAATGGTCATATCTCAAAATATGAACGAATTTTTTTAATGAAACTTTCCGCCTAGTCTTAAAAATCGATTTCTTATCGAATGATCGAATAACATTTTCGGCAGAAACACACTTTGCAAATTTTTTTGAGTCCCAAAGATAAACTTTCTTTCTTTTCGCTTTGTCTGTAATTCTTGCAACACAAAACATAATTGCATGGCGTACTAATATTATATATGATGTCAAATATCAAATATGCGGATGTCAAATAGTTTTATAGTTCACTACGAATAGGATTTTTATAACATTTTATACAGATACTGTACAAAAAATAACATTTATCACTTCTTTGAGGAAGAATATACAGATTATTATGTTTTGGGGGATTTAACCGTTTTCAAGTATTTTTGACCAAAAAAGGCCCTGTTGAATAATCATATGTCAAATAATGTATCATCCATAACCGTTGGGTTGAATTTCTCCTAAAGATCGGCAAAATTTGAGTTACCAAGGCTAAACATCTTGTTACCATGGCAACCAGGAGATAGTTGTGCGCATGTTTTCAATTAAAAAATGTGCCTTGGTAAATTTTGTAAAAAGTCGCAAAGTATTACGCAAAATGTCATTTCAGCTCAGAAGTGATAACTACTAACGGTTAAGTTAAATCGTTCACAAAATTATTTCGGTTTGCAACCACTAACTTTTTCTATAAAGTTTTTTGTTTAACCTAAATACATACATTAGTTTACCAAGAGTAAGTTGAAGCAGGAAGTACAATACGTATAACAGGTATATCCAAGTTATTCAGATTGAAAATACTTTTACAAGATCTTAAAGCAAACTTTTCTTCGAGCATTGGAATTGTAATCAGAAAATTCAGTCCATAAATTGTCGATTTTTGCTGCAAACCTACCTCTAATCGTACCGAAACAAAATTTACTAGACTCCTTTTAATATTCACACACTAGGTAAATAATATTTAAAAATCAACTTTGGCTTTTATCAGCTTTGATGAGCTTAAATCAGCTTAGATCAATGTCCGTTAATGATAACGCACAACTAGACACCGGAATTCTGACGAACACCTTGCAGTGTATCTACAGCCAATGTTACCCATTGTCTCTCCAGGGATGAATGAGTTTTCCAGAAACCAACTTCTTGATAAAATCAAATGTATCAGGGAATTTGATTGGATAACTTGACCTGATAATTGACCAATGAGATGGCTTTATATTCGGATCGATTTCTAAAACAGTAGAACAAACATTAGTAAATTAAAGTAATAAATTGAATAAAGTTATCAAAATTAGAAGCAGAAATTACTGCTATCTGGAAAATGGATTTAAAGATATGTTTGAAAATGAGACCCATTATATGTATTATATTGTCAATAAGCAAGCAATATATTGCCCTAATAATACAATACAATAACAAATACAGCAATCCACTATAACGTGCCACAGGTAACATTTTAAAGTATTGAAATCAAAACCAAAAACTCTGAAATGACCAGTTTTTCAGAAAATAGATAGAATTACCCTGGCCACTGAAGCAGTACAGAGTACTTTGCGCCATTCTTTTGATACGTAGCCAGTTTCCGTTTGTTTTGAAAGTGAAAATTATGAAAATCATTATGGAGATAATTTTTTATCTACATTATAATAATTTATTTTCACGAAAAATTGGACCCGATTTTCGAAAAAAAAATATCAAAAATATTTTTTGAGTCGTTGACACTCTTTTCCGAAACAGGTTTTCATTTGCCATTCATAACCAATCAGAAATGAAATTCCGTTCGGTGTTTTAACAGACAATAAATTACAATTTTACAAAAAAGTTATATGGACGAGCCTATTTTTTCGTGATCGCTATAAAACGATTTCAGGCGAGAAGAACGTTATGTGATAATAAATTAATTTCAAATGAATATCGTTGAGGGGCTCATTCTGATATCAATAATGATACCAATGATAGTTTATTTTATTCAAGAGATTTCTATACTAAAAACCATTGTTCTAACCAATTTAAAGTACCATAATTTAATCTGTAATAGACCTCAGAAAACAAAAAATCAAAAAATCTTACCGCTCGTCGGCTGTTTGCATTGATCTCCATATAACAACTGATGGACGGGGAACTTAACAAGGAAAATGGTCGCCATTCGAACGGAAGTTTGGATAATCAAGACAATTAAGCGAGTCATTGTGAACACCGCGTAATACATGACGGTAGTTGGTAGAAGGAATAATAAAATCGTAAAAAGTATGGTACCCATAATCAATTGGTCTGATTCGTAACTGATCGAGTCGACACGATGCCGTAGAACATTCCATTTGCGACCTACGAAAATAAAAAATAGCCCTATCTTGCAATCGAGCCCGTTCTAATCCCCACTTGTCATGATGTTGTTAATAATAATCATGAAAAAAGGAATATTTTTTAGAATCTGCCATTGCCAATGCAATATAAAGTCGTATGAAAGGCAAAGTTTTCAAAGTCATAAAAATTTATATTTCATGAAGCTTTTTGCAGCAAATTCCACTAAATTTTCAAGGCAGAACTTTTAGGGGCTCTGAAAGTCAAGGAGGGGGAATCTTATCTCTGGAAATACAAATGCTATCAAAATGAAACTTTACGGGATGATAGGTGGCCATATGAATAGCGAAAATCACGCAGAAGTTTTTGGTGATGTCATCAGAAAGTTAATGACGTCATCATTTTTGTTTGGCCCGGACGAAGTCCAATTTTAGACTTTTGCTCATTTTGAGCAACATAATACAGAGAAAAATATTTTTATAACTGATTTTCACGTAATTTTGGGCGAAGGATTCGATTCTGGTGGTTAAAACGGCTGTATCAAGCTGCAAAAACGTTTTGAACCAATTCTGGGCCTAGGACCTGGGCTCGGGTGGTTCTGGGTCCTGTAGAATTTTTTTTCAAAATATTTCTGGCCTCAAATGATAACAATAAAATTCTATAATAGAGATATTTCATAATATATTTCATACATTATATTAGTGTGCAAAAATCAAATTAAGTCTGCGAAGGAGAAAATATAGAGTTTTTAATAAATATAGAGCAAATTACAATACGATCTAAGAAAAAACTAATAGGATAAAGAGAGAAATTTGCCTAGTTTTAAAGGTTTGCACATTTCGTTAGACATGGATTTTTGGTGAAACAAAGACAATTTGGAAACGGTAACCCTATTTGTCATGGGGTATTTTTGATCTTGATTGGCATGGGCGATTATCCCTCCCACGATTCCTCAAGAACCAATAATGCTCGAGTAATCAGTCCATTATGCAAACTAATAGTACAATCTTAGATGTACAAAATCATGCCATCAAATTTATGGTGACGTCATCAAATTAGGAATGACGCCATCATTTTTTCACCATGCTAGGCGGCTGTAAATCCTTATTGGAACACGCTCTACACTTAAAATTTGGTCTGTTTATTTTATTACTTTCTAAATAGAAAGTCTCAAAATGGTCGGTAAAGTCCTATTTTCCAAAAAAAAAGTTTTGAGGGTCAAAAATGGCTATTTTTTTGCTAAAATGTCAGCGACAACTCGATTGCTGTTACCCCCAGGGGTCTCAAACTCTGCCCAAACCCCCACAAAAATGTTGCAAAATCACTAAAACTTACAAGCTGGTGGGGGGGGGGATTCCGCCACTTTGCTCTATTATTGTTAATCACTCACAAACGAAAAAAGTTATGCAAAGAAACTTGGTAACTTTTCCTGAAAATTACCTGGGAACATTTTGGTGAAAAAAAAAATAATGGTGGCCCATTTTTTGACCGATTCCGGAAAAAATCGGAATTTCGGGTAGAATGTCCGGAATCTTTTTACATATCTGCAAAGTACTTAGAATTAGTAAACATATGCAAAAAACCGCATGTAAAAACGCTTTTTCGTTCTGGAGATATGGTCCATCGAAAATCGACGTTTTTCCCCCTAAATTTTGCCCTTTTTTAAGGGAGTGTTTCGGAAAATAACGACGTCATCATATATTGATGACGTCAGCAACCCAAAATGGTACCAAAATGTTCATAGAGAGTTGTTCTAGCAATGTACCAAGTTAGATAGAAATTGGGTAATTATTTTGGAAGATCTTAGGGGGAGGGGAATCCGTCCCCGCCAACCAGATTGAGACCTCAAAAGCCTCACCTGAACAGGGTTAAGGAACAAAGTGAGCTGAGAAAATAGAAAACCTCATTACAAAAAGTTTAATCGAACATGGGTAATTAACCGCAACCATGCTTACACAAAGTCATTTTATCATTAACTATTTTGTCGAAAATGACATTTTTATTGTGTTCAGCGTTTAGCGCTAATTAAAATTATAGTCATCGTAAATATGTTCAATTAATGTACTCATAGAAATTAAATACCACATTTTCTTTAAAAGAAATTTATTTAGCTTTCTTAAATTGCAAATGAGGAAAACAACAACAAAATGTTCTCAACTTTAAGAAATTTGGTTTGCATTTTCATGTTAGTTGGAATTTTTAAAATAACAAATTGTGACGATGAAGTGAAATTGGACTTATCAGAAAGTTTAGGTAAAGTTGAAAATATAGTTCTGCGTGATTCAATAAACCGTAAAGAGGAGGAGACATCTCTACAAATAAAAAACGAAAACAAAAAATCCTCTGATGGCTTACAAAATGACAAAACAAATCAAGAAACAAGTGGTTTGTTACAACCTCAACTAACAGAATCAAAAAGCGATGAAAAAGACGCAAGCAGCGTTAAAAACGCCGACATTTTAACCACGAACAACGACATGCTGTATTCTTTAGTCGACAAAAGCATTCTCAAACCAAACGAAGAATTAACCAATGATGAGCAAGGGCAAATAAAAACAGCCAATCAGTATGCGATTACTAAAAATGATGACGTGGCAAGAAAGCTTGACGAAAAATCTGAAAAGACAACAGCAACTGAAGAGAGTAGTTATATACATCCAGCTCAGGTAAAAAATTTCTTGTGTCAATTGCCCGTGATACTACAAATACGCGTGGTAAACATGAATAGCAGATATTACGCGCGTAAAACGAGTGAATAACGCGTGAAACAAAGGGAGATTTGATTTTGCTAACACACTTTTGGGGAAGGAGGGGGTCGGCGAGGGGAAATATTAACGTAAAGAGTTTCTAGGGATTTTCGGGGTGTCTCTTTCTCCCAAAACTCGATTTTTTAATTTTTAAACTAAATTCTCACAAAAGAATGAAAGTGAGGAGAAAGCAACTTTACAAGCGATAACAGCAATAAAAACGCCTTTAAGAGAACTGGTTATTCTTGACACATCGACCTCTCTCTAAATGAATTCCATATAGAATGAAGCAAAAAACATATCAGATAAAATACTTACTTCGCACGAAAATTAAGTATTCCAAGAAAAACCTCTAAATCACTCCCCATCACGACGAATAAGCAACGAAACCTTATAAAACATACAGATAAAAATTTAACAAGAAATTGAAAATGTTCATCTACCAGGCACTATCTTAGCCCGTTTCGGGTGTCAACACCCCTCTGTATCTTATAAAACCACTCCTCAAACTATAATAGACAAAAAAAGCCCAGTCCGGGTTTAAGCCCAGACAGGGTTTATCATTTACAATTTAATTTTTAACTAGCAGCCATGACATCATTTTCATAGTCATGATTTTCAAACATTTCTTCTCAGGAGAAAGACGATGAGAGACTACTGCACCCCCGGTTATTTAATTGTCGGTTATTCAGCATGTGTGAGCAACAATACGACGGGATTGTCGGGAACGTCATTCTGACGGATAACGGTATCATCAAAGAACAAGTTGGAAACCGTTTATTTATAAAAGACCGACCCAAAAGTAAGTGTTGTCGCAAGTGCAAGCGAGCGTATAAGAAATGCGTTCATTCGAGTGATAATCGCAAGGTGCGTGCGATCGTGTGTCGCCAAGATGCGTTCCAATGTTTATCGCAGTGCAAATGCACATGAAAGTAAAAACTGAAAAATACAAAACTCTATAGCAAATCGTGTCCACAAGAGCGAAAATCCGGGAGTGGTTGAAAACATTAAACATTGATAAGTTTCATATACAGTATCGGCAGATAAATTGTTAAAGGATAATATATGTAAAGACTTCATAGTAGAAAAAATAGCATATACTCTCAGGTACCTAAAACAAGCGGGGTCTTAATAAATGGAGGGGTGGGAATCTTTCTGAAAATTAATAAACCGGGATGGGGTCTGAATATACAGTGGGGGGATGACCCCAAATTTTTAAAATAACAGTTTTGTGTATTATTTTAACAGAAAAGTGCAATTTATATGTTCAGAAGTCTTCAAGGAACAATCAAATATATGCAATTATATCAAAATTATCATAAAAATCACAAAACTATAGCAATCATCTGGGGACTTGGAAACTGGATTGTCAAAACTAATAAACAGGGGGGGGACGGGGACTTTTTAAAAATTAAAAAGCGTCGCCCCCCCCCCCACTTGTATTTGGCACCCGAGAGTAAGTGAGTGGCTTTTTATCCGATTTAAAAAAAGATTAGACAAATATATGAGCAACAATAGAGCACAAAGAGGAATCTACGATAATTGAGGATTATCTGCAATATCCTAAAATTTCTCACTTGCAATGTTTTAATGAGGAAAAAACCTTTCGTTCCACCACCTAACATTCCCTACAATTTACCAGCAAGCGATTTTCAAGCCTTTTCACCAACAGTTGAGTTTAGAAACCATTAACTTTGAATAAAATTGAATTCACTTTGTGATGAGACTAAAACCAAACTATGAGGTGTGCTTTAGTTCCTACGAAAAGGAATGCTTTACACAAATGTTTTTTCTACACAAATGAAGCCAATCATTTTCAAAAGCAAACTTCAAAAAATGTAAAGAAAATTTCTAGCCTCAGATTTTGTGGTATTACGACTTATTAACGATGAAGCATGACTCCTAGCTGTGCTGTTTTGATCCCGGCCTGTTTTGATCTTCCAGTCCCTGTGGGGAGAGGGCACAATATGCCCTCCCGCCATAAATCAGGAACCACAATACCAATACCAATAAAACTATGCACACTCATTATTCGAGCCTTCCTGCACACTTTGGCATAATTTCATAGCGATAACGTCATCAAAAAAGCCGACATCGCCGACAACGTTAGGAATACCCGTTTTCGGAGATTTCGTAGCCAAATTGGGACCAGCATTAAAAGTTGGCTAATTTTTACTATTTATATCTTCAATGTGCTAGATTACATGATATAATTTCATTTACAGTTTGATTGTATAAAAGGGTGGAAAAAATTTATATTTGTCCCAAAAATCAGCAAAATTTGAGTTACCAATGCTGAAAAATACTGTTGCTATGGCAAACAGGAGATGCATTTGGGCATGGGTTTTTTTTCCCAAATTCTTGTTGGTAAATTTTATGAAAAGTCACGAAGTAGTAGACAAAAAGTCATTAACGTTACGAAACAGAGACTACCAGGG
>JANSTP010208102.1:0-11620 GCA_025330745.1 Cladonema radiatum | reverse complement strand
ACGGAGATAATGATGAAAGAACCGAAAAAAACATATGCAAAGAAATCAGAGAAAAAAGTACGGAAAATGAAGAAAAAAGAAACATGGGTAATCTAAGAAAAATTTACCTACGGAAATTTTTAAATAGCCCAACTGGAACAGGGTTAAGATAATGTGCATTGATTAGCAAGTATAGTGAGAAACTAAAACGGCCAGTAAAAGGATCATATAAAGGATTAGTAAAAACCTGAATGATTTATTTGTTGGATTTCAAATAGGCTGAACTGTTTTTAAAAGGTTATTATTTGCTACTGCATTTATCAATATGTAACTATAAATAAGAGAATGATCAGTGCTTTTACGAAGTTTTATCTCAGAGGGTAGAAAAAAATTTTACTCTGAAAAAAGTTGGGGGGGGCGCATGGCCCCCCCGGCCCCCTTGGATTCGTCGGGCCTGAGCCATTCGAGAAAAAATCTGTTTTTATTTCTAGCTAGCTAAAACATTTATGTCATTTTGGATCATCGAAGTGTACGAGAATGGCTCTATTTTTACAGCTAACACAAGAAAATACAAATATTTTCGTTATTTAGAACCGTTCTTAGCTCTATCTGAACATTCTCCCACATTTTATCTCCTGAAAGAGCTGTTCATTTTTCTAGGTAAGCATGTTTTCGAAACATTTTCCGTCTTGAAAGCCGTTCTTAGTTCTAGCTGAGGTTAAGATGCCTTTATTGCGCTTGAATTTTCTTCCCAAGAACGGTTCTTTATCCACAGCTAAAAATGTCTGTAGAACGGCTATTTGCAAGAACGGCTCCATTGAATGCTTTTCACTATCCATTACGTATAACATATATTGTCTCCTGTGCTGCTTAATATTTTACTATTTTCTATATACCTTGTACTGGTAGACCTTGTTTCTATATACTTTGCAGTCTAAAAGATGTCAACACTAACGCAAGTAATTCTGCCATAAAGGTTTTAGAAGTGCTTTTTCCTATATTCTTTGCACAATTATGACCAAAATTTTCCTTTAAGTGAGAACAGTTTTAAGTTTCGCATATGTACTATGCATTTTAAAATTCATGGCATGGTCCCTGCAAAAGCGGTTATTCACAAATCTACACTACGTCTATTTCTCAAAACGAAACGATTTTTTCCAATAGTTTTAAAATATTCAATTTTAGGAGTCATTGAGTATTTACTTTGAACAAACCTATTCATATGCATATGCAAGCAAGTCAGAGGTGATCTCTCAAATGATATTTGCCTTACCTCCTGTTTTGAATTGTTAGATGTTTTTCCTGTAGTGGAACAAATAAATGTTCTTCTAAGCAAACTACAGTAGTGAGTTTCATTTTTAATTCTTTAGCTTTACTGGAGCCGTCCATCACAAACTTAAATTCTCTGACAGTTTCTCAAGACCTTACTGATAAAACTAGTATTACCTGTAATGTGGCTGGCCACCCTCCTCCCCAGGTCTCATCGAGGTATAACAACAGTGATATTTCACCTTTAAAACTTGATGATATAAACCGGTGCGATATTACAACGGCTGGATTTTATTTGAAAACTGATGGTAGCAACGTGCTTTTCATTTGCGGACTAAATTATGAACTGCATGATGGGACATATGAATGCATTGCGAAAAATAAAGTTGGAATGAAAGCTAAATCCATGGTTATGTCTGTCCAAGGTCAGCATTATATTCTTCATTACTCAGATGATTTTGCCCATTTGTCATTTTTTAGCTGTTATAAACGTTTAGATTAAATTAATCAGTATAGTTTACCTACGATCAGAAAAACATTCTTTACAATAAGAAAGTTATTGATCCCGCAAAATGTTAAGCATTGTTTTGTTGGAGTGTTTTGTGACGCCAAGTTGTATGAACGTGCAACATGGGAGCCTTTTAACTTAAGTGCAGTGAATTGGCTTGAAAGTTACTTTGAGTTGTCTTTTCAGTTTGTATATACTGCATCCGAAAACAAACCAAAATTTAGACAGAAACTTTTGTTAATTTACGATACAAGTTCTGTTGAGATTTTGATACTTTTCCATTTCTCCAGGTTATGCCTTAAAGAGCAAATATCCGATGTGATGCATTGCGACAAATATTACTTTAGCGAAATAAACTTTAGCGGTGCGTTAAAGTTAAAAAGAACATTATCACCAAAGTGTGGCGTTCGCAATGCATTACATCGGATATTGGCTCTTTAATTAGTTTTGGTGTATTTATCGTGAATGTCAATTATCTTTGCACAGAAATTATGAATATCTATTTCATGCTATGATGGTATCTTTCCAACGCATTTCATAATAATTATAGATATCTGTTCTATTAATCAGGTGATTTTGTCATTGTGCGTTTTCAATATTTTTAACTTTCAGCCAAACCTAAGTTCGCTGTACCTCTACCATCAAAAATAACTCTAACACCTGAAAATCCATCCATAAACTGTCTTGTAACAGCTAACCCTGCAGCTAATATGTCATTGTACAAACAATCGGTTGATAAAACATGGATCAAGGTGGAATCATCCGAAAATTCATTGAGTTATGTGCCGCCTGATATTATTTCAGCTGATTCAGGCATTTACGAGTGCAGAGCCGTGAGCTCACTTGGAAATGCTACGGCAGCTTTTACTGTCACTATACCAACTGGAAGTAAGATATGAATGTGTATAGTTTCCTCTCTGTGAAATGTTCTTTAATCATAGCATATAGTTCGAAAGGTTAAAAACACTTTAGTGTCAATATTTGATTGAGTTTAATTTAAGGATTTATATGAGAAAAGTTTACAGCTTGAAACTGAATCAATAATGCATAGACTAGAATTAAGTAATTAGTAATTAGTCGATTTGATAAGTAAAAATTTCAGAAAAATTGAAAGAAAATCTTCTGAGGAAAGGAAATTAGCTAGTTACCTACAAAGCCACCTAGAGAATCATGCATTAATTTACCTTATCGGGGAGAACTTCGTGGGGGAATAGTGACGAAATATTTGGCGTTTGGCGAAAATTTTCCCCGACAAAAATGTGAAAAGTGGCAAAAATACTTAAAGATGATGAAAATTTACCCCGACTAAAAGCCGCCCCGAAAAATTTCCCCGACGAAGTTTTCTCCGAAAAGGTATATTAAAATCTTTTTTTAATGAAGGTCCATCATTTATCAATTCAATGCAAGAAAAACTGATAGCTGGACTTGTTGCTGGTTCTCTTTTTGTCATTGCTGTCATTACCATATTCGGATTCTTATATTTACGTTACTGGAAGAAAAAGTATGCGAGATATCTTGAACCCAACCCCAAGTTTTTGGTAGGAAATCTTACTACTTATTAAAGTCAGAAACCCAAGAACGCTAAAAAGCTCAAAATGCTCATGTTCAAACGCACTTAATGAAGAACTGAACAACTTTTACAAGCAATTGCATTAGTAAGGTAGTTGGTGACACAAAATCTGAGGAAACAAAACATTTCTTCGGACATATATACGTTTTCAAATTGTTTGTGAGCCAGGGAAATAGCAAAAAAAATCGTACTAGGCTTTCTTTAGATATTTAGGGAATCCAAATTTCAAAGAAACTGAAAATTAATATCAATTTACCCATTGCAAAGTTTTTTCTGTTGTTTTCGAAAAAGCGTCCTGAATAAAAAAGTCATTGCATATGCCGATTGAGTAAATATTTTCTTCACTGACATAGAATCCATGAAAAAAATACACAACAAAGTATTTACTGAAATATTTGAATATAACTGAATTTTAAATTTTAAAGTTGTGCGGAAGTTGAGAAATTCAATCTGATTTTTTTCGATATTTCTCATTCATAAAATTTTTGAAAGTTTCTTCTTACTTTGCACTACTTTTTCCAAAGGAAACTGACATCATCGATATGATGAGACGTTAGCTATTAATCAAAGGAAAATGGTTCTGAGAGGGCCTCTTAAATATTTTCATTTCGTCCATTAAAGGTTTTCCGTTTAATTAGACCACGTGTAAGTGCAATTGTTTGGGACCAATTTTGGCGTTTCCGCCAGTTTTCTATTATTTTTTGGTCATCAGCTACCTGACTACATTTTTTGGAGTGCAATTAACTATTAATCGCGAGTAAGGAGGAGAAAATGTGTAATTTAACTAAGACTCTATGACGAAGGAAAATTACTCACATTTTTCCTCATTTTAACGCGTGCGTGCGATTACTTTCTAATCGTTATTGTCAATACTTATAGCAATTTTGTTCTTAATTTTCAGGCTTGTTTTGAAGTATAAAGATTGTTTTTTTCTTTTGAAGCTTCAGCAAAGGAAATGCAATGCAATATTGTAAATACTTCCGGTTGAAGCTTTTTGAAAATGCTTTCATTTAGGGCCTGATTATATGGACGAAATTATCCCGCCTAGGCAAGAAGGGATAATCAGCCTAGATCTTACTTGAATAAAAAGTTCCTTTCAAAATTCGAATTGCAATTATATGGAAATTTTTTTCTATCCCGTCTTGGTGAGGTGAATTTTTAAACCTAGATCTCGCTTTAAGAAGGAGGGGAACTCGCTTAAGCGGGACGTTTTTTACCGTATAATCACATCATCTCTTCTCGGCGAGAGAAAAGTATACATTGTCAATAAGCTGATATAAAAGGGATGAAATTTTTCGTCAGATAATTGCAAAACAAAATTTATCCCGGGCTAATATTTGTCTCGGTCAAGCGGGACAATTTTGTCCATAAAGACTCATTTCGGTTTTGTTATTTGTTTTGATTTTTCGTTATTTATTGGGCCGTTGCAAGGGCCCCCTGGTTGGCAAAAAATGCAGACTTGGTAGGCACAAAACATGTAAGAAAATGTTTTTAAAGTTATGTAGTAACAGAAAATATTTGATTCTTTAATATGTTTTGCAGAGAAGTAAGATCTTTCAAATATCAGATCCTTCCTGAATATCTCTAGTAAAATTTAGGTTTAAAGGCTATTCTTTATGTTTTTCCCCTTTGAGTCTGTATTTTTTTACCAATCAAAACTTTCAGAAAAATCAACATGCGACGTCAAGTCACGTAATTCGGAAATGAGTCTATAATCGGCCTCTTAGTTACTCTTTTCTGGCCATCTTTCCATTCCTTAAAACATTTTTAAATCGTTTAAATTTATCATTTCTTCGATAACTGCCGTTCTCGAATAGTTTAAAGGAAGTATAAATATATTAGAATAACTCCTAATTTATTTTGTATCTATTTTCTTCACTTTCTTGTTTTTCATTTCATCACAAGCACGATAGATAAGAAACCGCAACTCTTGCATTGCATTTCATAAAGACAGTAGTATGTAATTGCACTCTACAGAGTGCAATTATCGATTTAACTGCACTCTTCTCTTGCCTTCTTAGCAAATCAGAGACGAGTAATTTTCCACTGGCAGCGATTAAAAATGTCATCGCATCAATAGAAACAAAAATTCTTGATAGTATATTTCATCAATGCAACACTTGCAAGGAGCTTAGGATAATTACTTTACATGGAAGCAATAATTCCAATATCCACAACGTTTACTGATATTACTCCCTGTTTCAAAAAAAATATTTTCAAATTGCTTTATTAATTGTTTAAGTAAAACTGAGAACTGTTTACGCTAAAGCGACAACATATGACTAAATTGTTATTGTTTTTATGAAGGCCAATACAATGTGAAAGTCAAAAAAATACTGGCTGAAATAAAAGATAAATTATTAAGATAAAAGCAGTCACAGTTCTTTTCTGGTCTCAGATCGATCCCGACCGCAGTCTGTTCGATCAAAGTAGCGATTTGCCATATGATATGATATGGGAATACCCAAGAGATCGACTGACTTTTATCAAAACACTTGACGCTGGAGCGTTCGGCGAAGTATGGTTAGCAGAAGCCGAAGGAATAGAAAGTATGGGTTTACGTTTTTATTTACTTGTAACATACTTTTTTCACAAGTAATTATAGTACGAAAAAGATAGCAATGAATGAACTTTGTTTGATATATATCAAGACCTTCTTGATATAATTCTTGAGCCCGTTTCGAAACAATATTTTTCGCAAACGCGCCTCGCTATATAAATACGTACACTGCATTATTTTAGCGTTCAACCCGAGGGAACGCACCCCTGAAGGCAACAAGCGTAGAAAATCTTTCTGGAAATCACGTCGTCACCAAACAATTGCTGTTCGTTACAAGAAAAAGAAAATAGAAAATATTACACTTGAAAAGTCAATGGTGGCTGGTAAGACCATCAAAGGTAATGACTCTCCAGTAAATATTTCTCTGGTTTTCGCGTTTCGTTATTACTTTTTATTGCATTAAGAATTTATTTTCTCTTTCTTGGTGACATAAAATTGTACCATGTTACTTACGTTCAAGTCAAAGACATGCTCGAGTACTAACACCTCCATCTCATACTTTCAATTCGTGTATGTTACTTTTTATCTATCAATGCTACTTTTTATCTATTCGAGTTATTCTGATGAGTTTGCTACATTGCGTGGGTTACATGCTAACGTGGGTTACGTGGCACGTGCTTGCGTGGGTTACGTGGGTCTTTTAAAAAACTACGTGGGTTAACTGGATTCGTTGGTCTGTGGGTTTTTAAAAAAATTACATGGGTTACGTGGGTACTTGGGTATTTGGGTACTTCGGCTGCGTGTCTATGTGGATCTTTTGAAAAATTACGTGGGTCGCGTGGGTTACGCAGGTCCAATTTTTTTTTTTTTTTTTTTTTTTTTTAAATAAAATCACTTGGTCACATGTTAATGCGGGAATAAATGTGTGTTATGTCGGTTTTGGGTCGGTTTACCTGATTACATTTTGTAAATTAACAGGGAACATGCTCAGGAAGTTTGCTACTGGAGGTTTTGCCACCCCGGAGGTTTTGCCACCGGTAATTTTGCCACCAAGAAAATTAAATTCGGTATTTTTGCTACTGAAAATTTTGCCACATTTTCAGACAGGAAATACTGCAGTTGGATAGTCTTGTAACATAACCTCAGTCTTGTAACAAAAACCAACCTCAACGAATTGGGGTTTGAGAATGAATCGTTCCAAAAGTTGCACGTAAGTTTTAGTCATACAGTAGTGCAAATTTAAAGTCAATTGTATTTCTAGTTTTTAGAAATTGAAAGATCCCCATCTTTTGCTAAAATCTTAATCATATGTACCTCCTGGGATAGGGTAAAATTAAAAAGTACGCTTCTTAAAATTACAAAGCCAATTTATCATTAGTAGCGTGAAATATTGTAATATTGTAGCGACAAATATTGTATCTTAAATGCTAGCATATTAATAAATTTTTTTTTTTTTTGAATATATTCTAAAGCAGTCGTTTGTGAGACACGTAGCTTTTATTGATTTGAACTATAAGTTCGAAAAGCCTTTCCCAAAATTTTGTTTTGCATCACGAAAATTTAAAAATGAGTATAGTCGAAATAGTTCAAGTTTTATTTTCAATCGATTAAAAAGAAGAAGAGAAATTTAGAGTGAGAGGAGGGAAAATTTAACTAGAGCCGCTGTGCAAGTCAACTCTCACTAAAGATCTCTTGTCAAAGCTTTCAAATCTAAAGAAAACGTCTTCATGTCATATTAAGCTATTAAACACATAATAAAACTGGCAACCTTAAAGCTTATAAGTTCAAATAAAAACTGCACTGTATAATGAAAAACATGAATATTTGGTTGTGTCACCAGAGCTTACTGATGTAAACAATTAAATAAAAGTAACATCATTTCAAGACTGAATAATATAAGGAAACATGTCACATTTTAGCCCAAGCATCATTATCTAGAAAGTTCAAGTCAAATTTGTCTACAGTAATTAAAATAATCAAATGAGAAGTATATAAAGAGAATCATATTAATAAAACTAAGCATTTTATACCAAACTTTATACACTCCTGATTCAGTGACCCGATGACGCTCTGGACAGTAGTTGGCTTGGTGTATATAGTAAAAAATGTAAAAAATGTCCAGCCAGTCAAAAGGCTGAAAGAGGTCTGAAGTGTTGTGGCCACCTTATTTTGCACAATCAATAAAATAACATGTGCAATGGATGAAATGTCATCAAATACTTTTTTGCTTCCTAAATTTAACAAACGTAAAACTCTTCAGGGTTACGACACGTTAAGATCTTCTTCCTTTTTGATTCTCGTTTAAAAATTAGGGGCACCAATCTTAACGTTAAAAAAATTGAGATCTTTCTACACTTCGATAGGCTTCAAAGGTTTGACGTGTTTCGGCAACCTTATTTCGGACAATCAATGAAATAACTTGTGCAAAACCTAAAATATTTACAAAACTAAGTCACGCTTGTTCCTTTGGTTGGATAACTTTGACGTTGAAAAATTATCAATAATAAGTTTTCAAATAGATTCACATATTTATCGTCATAGAGAGGCTATATTGCCGACTTTGGCATTTTTCCAAATCAGCGATTTTTGTATTTTTGATGACGTCATCACCTCCTCCCGTGATCAAATCACACCAAAAGGCCTTATATTGATAGATCTTGATGATTACTACCTTCCTGGTAAGTTTCATGCAGAAATTGGCAGTATGTCCTTAGATACGGCCTTTACCATATTTTAGCGATCTTTGGTTTTTTTGGCGCCCCGCGAAGGGCGCAAGTAGGGTGAAATATGAATAAAACTTATATGTGACAGAAAGTACTTAATATTAGGTTAAAGTTCCCACATATATGATTCTCTCAAATATTTTGGTGGATTTATGAAAAAGCAGCCAAAATAGGACCAAAAAACGCCGATTTCCGACGTTTTTGATGACGTCATCATATGATCACGTGACTTTTGGAGTCTATTTACAATTGTTATGTTTCACAATACAACAAACAAAATTTGTCACATTCAGAGTATTCACATTCAGCACTTTCGTAAATTTGGGGAAAATTTAGACTAGCTCTAATCCATTCTTGACAAACCGGGAAGAAGGAAACCGCTGACCAAAAGCATGGCATATTTGCCGTACGGGAATAGAGCGGGAGTATCGCCGTATACTGTATTTCTTAGAATACTTTTTATAAGAACGACTTTATCTAGTCTAGGGAAAATTCTGCTTAGTTCCTCCTTGGAAAATTTATTATGAAGAAAAAGGAGGTCCAAATTAAGGAACCCAAAAATCAGAATGAAAATCAAGAAGTAAATAAAATAAACGGTGCATCAAAAATATAAGTATTTACAAAAAAATAATATTATTACATCTGACAAAATACATTTACAAGTTTTGACTTATTTTTCTGCATACTTTATATCTTGAAATCTTGGATTATTTGTTAGTTTTGATTATCCAATTCTTTTGTAATTTCACAGATAGAGTTAATTCATCACGATATGTACATACATTGTTTCCTTTCGCATATTAAACGTCTTTAGTTATACCGAATCATATATAATATTCCCAGTCAGTAATGATTCAACTTCGATTAATAAACACAAGTTTGCTTGATACCGTACCAAATAGTAAAGCCACGTCGAATACGTTTTACGAATAGATTTGTAAAATAAATAACTATCACGTCTTTAGTATTATCCAAACATTGTATGGATGAGAATACAGGGTTGGCTCACCACGTGTGTTTCAGTGTTTTATTTCATGTCCATTATATACAGATACTTTAGATGTCCATATACTGATTATACACTGTAGATGTCCATTAAACACTTGAACGAAAACTTTCAAACTTTGTATTATTGTTCAAACGAAATGAATAAATAAACATATCTTCTTTTCCATCAATATAATATATAAAGGTGTATATAGAATATTCATGAAGGTGTATATATGCGATACCGTATCAATTACATATTATATAAAAAAATTTACGCCATTTCTTTCGTAAATCTAAAAAACAAAACTAATGTATATAAGTAAATATCAACGATGAACGGTTGTCAAAGATAAAAGCAAAAACATTAAATATGTCTTGTTTTGAAGTTATCAAAATGCATGATGAAGTCATATTTTTAGCCTCAAAAATGAAAAAGTTGGCTTTTTGATATTTTCATTAAGTGCCAAACGTTCTTTGACATACTACTTATGACATAATTATGCAAAAAACAACAGGATGACGTTTGAATTGCCTTCAAACTGAGCTGGTTTTTGCATATCATCATTTTGTTACATGTTGACAACATTACCAAGAAGGTATATATAGCCGAAATGGAGATTATTTGATAATATCACTAAAAACTTAACGATTAGTAAATACGTTCTTTTTAGTAGTTCTGGGTGGTGAGACCTTGAAGTAGTGTGAGCACTGCTTTTCTGCTTACAGAAGCTTTGAGACAGAAAAAGAATGCGTAACTATATGCCAATAAAATAGTAGAATTGCACACAGCATGCATAAGGACAAAAAGAAAAAAATTACCTTAATGTGGTGTGTCAAGCTTTAGTATGGAGTTGATCATTCTACCCCACAATGATTGGTAACCAACATCTAGACATATTCTCACCATGCTGGTGAGAATGTTCTCACGATGTTTGTGAGAACGTTTGAGATTTCGTTTTACTTTTTATTTTTCTGATTACAACAAATATATGAAGAATATATAATCAACATTTTGTATTAATATACTGATTTACCAAAATAACAGAGAAGAGAAAGTATTAATAATATAAATATAAATTATCTAAAGCTGAATAAGAACTAAATGGCACTTTCTTATGAAAATTTAAACCAAATAATAATATTAATTTTGCAAGGCCTCAAAAAAGCACAAATATACCAGAATATACGTCATTTTATTTTACATAAATCATTTCATCTCTAATTTTGCAACTGCAGCATCATGATCACTAAGATGTATTTCTTTGACTAAACATGAAAATAAATATGGACAAGATTTGTGAATATAAATGTGATCAAGAATGTTACCATCAATGTGTGTAGGTTCAGTTACTATTTGCTGATAATTAAATAAAGCTGATGAAATAACTGTTGGCAAATTAAAAGCATCTTCATTAAAATCGCCTGTAATTATGTCAATATCTGTATGCCTAAATCATGTGCAGATAAATTATTTTTCCTGTATAGAAGCATAAATTTGAATGACCTTGAACATAATAATGGCTTTTGAACTCCAAAAACTAATAACCCTGGTAAAATATCAATACACCTGAATTCTAAGGAGTTCTCATAACAAACTGCTAAGCTTTTGTAAATATCGCCTTCATCATTATGAAAAAATGTTTTGAAGTTGTCAATACTTGAATACTGGTTCGCCAAATTATTAGTCATTCTAGATTCTGTGAACATCATTAAATCTGAAAGCATCAATACATGGTCATGTTCTATATCTTTGATGTGACATTTGAAAGATCTTACATTTAAATTTACAAACACAATATTTTCTTCAGTTGCAACAAATCTTAAAATTGGACAGACCATGGCTTCATTACGTAATCTCTCATATTGTAGCAATGCTTTCTCATCAGCACGAATCGCTTGCCTTGATATATTTCATGAGATAAAGAGTCCTTCTAAAGGTTCCACACGACTAAGCGATACATACATTTGGTCAGGATTAAAACTTTTCTGTTTATTGCTTTTAATAATTGCTGACCTTGGACTTTGTGAATAGTTACTGCATAACAAAGCATTATAGGAAACTGAATTCTTTTGAAAACAAT
>JANSTP010207880.1:0-11622 GCA_025330745.1 Cladonema radiatum | reverse complement strand
TTGATTTAAATAAATTTTATTAAACTTCTTATGATTGAAGAAAAGAAGAGAAAAATTATGTGGTTCACGACCTTTAAGAGTGTCTTTAGCTGGTTTAGACGTCTTTTAAAGCCTTTAAGCATTGTTAGAGACATTGTAAAGCTGTTTAAACGGCTTGTAACATATGTGAAGCTGGTGTAAATGCAGTAAAGCAGCTTTAAGACGCTTTGCGACGCTGTTAACCTCAAAAAAACGGCCTTAGACGTGTATTCAGTAGGTTTAGACATATTCTAAGGCCTTTAAACATTGTATGAGACAGTGGAAAGCTGTTTATACAGATTTTAACTTATGTGTAGCCAGTTTAAAAGCAGTAAAACAGCTTTAAAACGATTTTCGACACTGTTAGCATCAATAAAACGGCTTTAAGCGTGTTTTTAGCAGGTTTATATGTATTCTAAAGCCTTTAAACAATGTTAGAGACAGTGTAAAGCTGTTTAAACAGCTTGTAACATATGTGAAGCCAGTTTAAAAGCTTTAAAACGGCTTTAAAACGCTTTGCTACGCTGTTATTTTCAACAAAACGGCTTGAAGCGTGTTTTTAGCTGGATTAGACGTTTTATAATGCCTTTAAACATTGTTAGAGACAACTTAAATCTGTTTAAACAGCTTCTAACATATGTGAAATCAGTTTAAAAGCAGTAAAACAGCTTTAAAACGCTCTGCGACGCTGATAAACTGAATAAAACGGCTTTAAACGTGTTTTTAGCAGGATTAGACGTCTTTTAAAGCCTTTAAACATTGTTAGAGACAGTTTAAAGCTGTTTTAGAATCTTCTAACATATATGAAACCCGGTTAGAAGAAGTAAAACAGCTTTAAAGCGCTCCGCAACGCTGTTAAACTCAATAAATCGGCTTTAAACGTGTTTTTAGCAGGTCGAGACGTATTCTAGAGCATTTAAACATTGTTAGAGACAGTGTAAAACTGTTTAAACATCTCTTAACATATGTGTAGCTAGTTTAAAAACAGTAAAACAGCTTTCAAACGCTTCGCTACGCTGTTAAATTCAATAAAACAGGTTTAAGCCTGTGGTTTTAGCAGCTTTAGACATATTCTAAAGCCTTTAAACAATGTTAGAGACAGTGTAAAGACGTTTAAACAACTTTTAACCTATGTATAGCCAGTTTGAAAGCAATAAAACAGCTTTAAAACGTTTCTCGACGCTGTTAAACTCAATAAAACGGCTTTAAACGTGTTTTTAGCAGGTCAAGACGTATTCTAAAGCCTTTAAGCATTGTTAGAGACAGTGTAAAGCTGCTTAAACAGCTTGTAACATATGTGAAGTTAGTTTAAATGCATTAAAACGGCATTAAAACGCTTCGCTACGCTGTTAATTTCAACGAACCGGCTGTAAGCGTGTTTTTAGCTGGCTTAGACGTATTTCAAAGCCTTGAAACATTGTTAGAGACAATGTAAATCTGTTTAAACAGGTTCTAACATATGTGAAGTCAGTTTAAAAGCAGTAAAACAACTTTAAAACGCTCCGCGACGCTGTTAAACTCAATAAAATAGCTTTAAACGTGTTTTTAGTTGGATTAGACGTATTCTAAAGCCTTTAAACATTGTTACAGACAGTTTAAAACTATTAAATCAGCTTGTAACATATGTGAAGCGAGTTCAAAAACAGTAAAACAGACTTATATTGCTTCGTGACGCTGTTAAACTCCAGAAAGCGCCTATAAACTTTTTTTAGCAACTTTAAACGAATTCTAAAGCCTTTATACATTGTTAGAGACAGTGTAAAAATTTTTAAACAGCTTCTAACATATGTGAAGCCAGTTTAATAGCAGTAAAACAGCTTTAAAACGCTTTGCCACATTCTTAGCCTCAATAAAACGGCTTCAAACGTGCTTTTAGCTGGTTTAGACGTATTCTAAAGACTTTAAACATTGTTAGAGACAGTGTAGAACTGTTAAAACAGCTTCTAATATAAGCGAAACCAAATTAAAACCAGTAGCACAGCTTTAAAACATTTTGCGACTCTGTTAACCTCAATAAAACGGCTTTACACTTGTTTTTAGCAGGTTTAGACGTATTCTAAAGCCATTTAACATTGTTAGAGACAGAGTAGAACTGTTTAAACAGCTTTTATTATAAGTGAAGCCAATTTAAAACCAGTAATACAGCTTTAAAGCAATTCGCGACGATCTTAATCTCAATAAAACGGCTTTAAACGTGTTTTTAGCTAGATTAGACGTATTCTAAAGCCTTTAAACATTGTTAGAGACAGTTTAAAACGGTTTAAATAGCTTCTAACATATGTGAAGCCAGTTTAAAAGAAGTAGAACAGCTTTAAAAGACTTTGCGACGCATTTAAACTCAATAAAAAGGCTTTACATGTGTTTTTAGCTGGATTAGAAGTATTCTAAAGCCTTTAAATATTGTTACAGACAGTGTAGAACTGCTTAAACAGCTTCTAACATATGTGAAGCCAATTTCAAAACAGTAAAACAGCTTTAAAACGCTTTGCGACGTTCTTAAACACAAAAAAACGGCTTTAAACTTGTTTTTTGCTGCCTAAGACGTATTTTAAAGCCCTTAAACATTGTTAAAGACAATGTAGAACTGTTTAAACAGCTTCTGATATAAGTGAAACCAATTTAAAACCAGTAATACAGCTTTAAAACACTTCGCGACGATCTTAATCTCAAAAAAACGGCTTTAAACGTGTTTTTAGCTGGATTAGACGTATTCTAAAGCCTTTAAACATTGTTAGAGACAGTTTAAAACGGTTTAAATAGCTCCTAACATATGTGAAGCCAGATTAAATGAAGTAAAACAGCTTTAAAACGCTTTGCAACACTCCTAAACTCAATAAAACAGCTTTAAACGTGTTTTTAGCTGGTTCAGACGTAATCTAAAGCCCTTAAACATTGTTAGAGACAGTGTAGAACTGTTTAAACAGCTTCTTTAATAAGTGAAATCAATTTAAAACCAGTAATACAGTTTTAAAACACTTCGCAACGCTGTTGAACTCTATAAGACGGCTTTAAACGTGTTTTTAGCTGGATTAGGCGTATTCTAAAGCCCTTAAACATTGTTAGAGACAGTGTAGAACTGATTAAACAACTTCTAACATAAATGAAACCAATTTAAAACCAGCAAAACAGCTTTAAAACACTTCGTGACACTGTTGAACCCGAAAACCGGCTTTAAACGTGTTTTTAGCTGGATTAGACGTTTTCTAAAGCCTTTAAACATTGTTACAGACAGTGTATAACTGTTTAAACAGCTTCTAACAAATGTGAAGCCAGTTTAAAAGCAATAAAACAGTTTTAAAACGCTTCGTGACGCTGTTAAACTCAATAAAACGGCTTTAAACGTGATTTTAGCTGGATTAGACGTATTCTAAAGCCTTTAAACATTGTTAGACACATTTTAAAACGGTTTAAATAACTTCTAACATCTGTGAAGCCAGTTTAAAGGAAGTAGAACAGCTTTAAAACGCTTTGCGACGCTTTTAATCTCAATAAAAAGGCTTTAAACGTGTTTTTAGCTGGATTAGAAGTATTCTAAAACCTTTAAACATTGTTACAGACAGTGTAGAACTGCTTAAACAGCTTCTAACATATTTGAAGCCAGTTTCAAAACAGTAAAACAGCTTTAAAACAGTTTGCGATGTTCTTAAACTCAAGAAAACGGCTATAAACGTGCCTTTAGCAGGTTTAAACCAATTTCAAAGCCTTTAAACATTGTTAGAGACAGTGTAAAACTGTTTTACCAGCTCCTAACAAATGTGAAGCCAGTTTAAAACCAGTAAAACAGCCTTAAAACGCTTCGCGACGCTGTTAGACTCAATAAAACGGCTCTAAACGTGCTTTTAGCAGGTCAACAGGTATTCTAAAGCCTTTAAACATTGTTAGTGACTGTGTAAAACTGTTTAAAGAGCTTTTAATATATTTGAAGCCAATTTAAAAGCTGTAAAACAGCCTAAACACCCTTCGCAACGCTGTTAACCTCAATAAAACGGCTTTGCACGTGTTGTTAGCAGGATTTGACGTATTCTAAAGCCTTTAAACATTGTTAGAGACAGTTTAAAACTGTTAAAGCAGCTTGTAACATATGTGAAGCCAGTTTAATAGCAGTAAAACAGCTGTAAAACACTTTGCGACGTTCTGAAACTCAATAAGACGGCTTTAAACGTGATTTTAGCCGGTATAGACGTATTCTAAAGCCCTTAAACATTGTTAGAGACAGTATAGAACTGTTTAATTAGCTTCTATTAAAAACGAAACCAATTTAAAACCAGTAATACAGCTTTAAAACACTTCGCGACGCTGTTAACCTCAATAAATCAGCTTTGCACGTATTTCTAGCAGGTTTAGACGTATTCTAAAGCCTTTAAGCATTGTTAGAGACATTGTAAAACTGTTTAAACAGCTTCTAACATATGCGAAGCCAGTTTAAAAGCAGTTAAACAGCTTTGAAACGCTTCGCGTTGCTGCTAGATTCAATAAAACGGCTTTAAACGTGTTTTTAGCAGGTCAAGACGTATTCTTAAGCCTCTACACATTGTTAGAGAAAGTGTAAAACAGTTTAAACAGCTTCTAACGTATGTGAAGCAAGATTAAAAGCAGTAAAACAACATTAAAACGCTTCGCGACGCTGTTGAACTCAAAATAACGACTTTAAACGTGTTTTTTGCTGGATTAGACGTATTCTAAACCCTTTAAACATTGTTACAGACAGTGTAGAACATTTTAAACAGCTTCTAACACATGTGAAGCCAGTTTAAAAGCAGTAAAACAGCTTTAAAACGCTTCGCAGCACTGTTAACCTCAATAAACGGCTTTACACGTGTTTTTAGCTGGTTTAGACGTATTCTAAAGCCCTTTAACATTGTTAGAGACAGTTTAGAACTGTTTAAACAGCTTGTAATATAAGTGAAACCTATTTAAAACCAGTAATACAGCTTTAAAACACTTCGCGACACTGTTGAACACGAAAAACGGCTTTAAACGTGTTTTTAGCTGGATTAGACGTATCCTAAAGCCTTTAAACATTGTGAGAGACAGTTTGAAACTGTTTAAACAGCTTCTAACATATGTGATGCCAGTTTACACTTTGCGACGCTCTTAAACTCAATAAAACGACTTTAAACGTGTTTATACCTGGTTTAGACGTATTGTAAAGCCCTTAAACATTGTTAGAGACAGTGTAGAACCGATTAAACAACTTCTAACATAAATGAAAGCAATTTCAAACCAGCAATACAGCTTTAAAACACTTCGCCACACTGTTAAACCCGAAAAACGACTTTAAACGTGTTTTTCGCTGGATTAGACGCATTCTAAAGCCTTTAAACATTGTTAGAGACAGTGTATAACTGTTTGAACAGCTTCTAACAAATGTGAAGCCAGTTCAAAACCAATAAAACAGCTTTAAAACGCTTCGCCACGCTGTTAGACTCAAAAGAACGGCTTTAAACGAGTTTTTAGCAGGTCAACACTTATTCTAAAGCCTTTAAACATTGTTAGTGACTGTGTAAAGCTGTGTAAAGAGCTTTTGACATATTCGAAGCCAATTTAAAAGCGCTAAAACATCCTAAATACCCTTCGCAACGCTGTTAACCTCAATAAACCGGCTGTAAGCGTGTTTTTAGCAGGTTTATTCGTATTCTAAAGCCTTTAAACATTGTTAGAGACATTGTTAAACTGTTTAAACAGCTTCTAACAAATGTCAAGTCAGTATAAAAGCAGTAAAACAGCTTAAAAACGCTCCGCGACGTTGTTAAACTTAATAAAACGGCTTTAATCGTGTTTTTAGCTGGTTTAGACGTATTCTAAAGCCTTTAAACATTGTTAGAGACAGTGTAAAACTGTTTTACCAGCTTTTAACATATATGAAGCCATTTTAAAAACAGTAAAACAGCTTTAAGACGCTTTGCAACGTTCTTAAACTCAATAAAAAGGCTTTAAACGTGTTTTTAGCTGGTGTAGACGCATTCTAAAGCCCTTAAACATTGTTAGAAACAGTGTAGAACTGTTTAAACAGCTTCTAATATTAGAGAAACCAATTTAAAACCAGTAATACACCTTTAAATCACTTCGCCACGCTGTTAACCTCAATAAATCGGTTTTACAAGTATTTTTAGCAGGTTTAGACGTATTGTAAAGCCTTTAAACATTGTTAGAGACATGGTAAAACTGTCTAATCAGCTTCTAACATATGCGAAGCCAGTTTAAAAGCAGTAAAACAGCTTTAAAACGATTCGCGTTGCTTTTAGACACAATAAATCGGCTTTACACGTATTTTTAGCAGGTTTAGACGTATTCTAAAGCCCTTAAACATTGTTAGAGACAGTTTAAAACTTTTAAAGCAGCTTGTAATATATGTGAAGCCAGTTTAATAGCAGTAAAACAGATTGAAAAGGCTTTGACACATTCTTAACCTCAATAAAACGGCTTCGAACGTGCTCTTAGCAGGTTTAGACGTATTCTAAAGACCTTAAACATTGTTCGAGACAGTTTAAAACTTTTAAAGCAGCTTGTAATATATGTGAAGCCAGTTTAAAAGCAGTAAAACAGCTTTAAAACGCTTCGCAACGCTGTTAACCTCAATAAAACGGCTTTACACTTGTATTTAGCAGGTTTAGACGTATTCTAAAGACTTTAAACATTGTTGAAACAGTTTAAAACTGTTTAAACAGATTCTATTAACCGCGAAGCCAGTTTAAAAGCAGTAAAACAGCTTTAAAACACTTCGCGACGCTGTTAACCTCAATAAACGGCTTTACACGTGTTTTTAGCTGGTTTAGACGTATTCTAAAGCCCTTAAACATTTTTATAGACAGTGTAGAACTGATTAAACAACTTCTAACATAAATGAAAGCAATTTAAAACCAGCAATACAGCTTTAAAACACTTCGCGACACTGTTGAACCAGAAAAACGGCTTCAAACGTGTTTTTAGCAGGTTTAGACGTATTCTAAAGCCTTTAAACATTGTTACAGATATTGTATAACTGTTTAAACAGCTTCTAACAAATGTGAAGCCAGTTTAAAAGCAATAAAACAGCTTTAAAACGCTTCTTGACGCTGTTAAACTCAAGAAAACGGCTATAAACGTGCTTTTAGCAGGTTTAAACGAATTTTAAAGCCGTTAAACATTGTTAAAGACAGTGTAAAACTGTTTTACCATCTCCTAACATATGTGAAGCCAGTTTAAAACCAGTAAAACAGCTTTAAAACGCTTCGCGACGCTGTTAGACTCAAAAAACGGCTTTAAACGTGTTTTTAGCAGGTTTAAATGCATTCTAAAGCCTTTAAACATTGTTAGAGACAGTTTAAAACTGTTAAAGCAGCTTGTAACATATGTGAAGCCAGTTGAAAAGCAATAAAACAGCTTTAAAACGCTTCGTGACACTGTTAAACTCAAGAGAACGGCTATAAACGTGCTTTTAGCAGGTTTAAACGATTTCTAAAGCCTTTAAACATTGTTAGTGACAGTGTAAAACTGTTTTACCAGCTTCTAACATATTTGAAGCCAATTTAAAAGCAATAAAACAGCTTGAAAACCCTTCGCAACGCTGCTAACCTTAATAAAACGGCTTTACACTTGTTTTTAGCAGGTTTAGACGTCTTCTAAAGCCCTTAAACATTGTTAGAGACAGTTTAAAAATTTTTAAAGCAGCTTGTAATATATTTGAAGCCAATTTAATAGCAGTAAAACAGATTTAAAACGCTTTGCCACATTCTTAACCTCAAAAAGGCGGCTTCAAACGTGCTTTTAGCTGGTTTAGACGAATTCTAAAGACCTTAAACATTGTTAGAGACAGTGTAGAACTGTTAAAACAGCTTCTAATATAAGCGAAACCAAATTAAAACCAGTAGTACAGCTTTAAAACATTTCGCGACGCTGTTAACCTCAATAAAACGGCTTTATACGTGTTTTTAGCAGGTTTAGACGTATTCTAAAGCCATTAAACATTGTTACAGACAGTTTAAATCTATGTAAACAGCTTGTAATTTATATGTGAAGCCAGTTTAAAAGCAGTAAAACAGCTTTAAAACGCTTCGCGTTGCTGTTAGATTTAATAAAACGGCTATAAGTGTGTTTTTGGCAGGTCAAGACGTATTCTAAAGCCCTTAAACATATTTAGAGACAGTGTAAAACTGATAAAACAGATTCTAACGTACGTTAAGCCAGTTTAAAAGCAGTAAAACAGCTTTAAAACGCTTCGCGTTGCTGTTAGAATCAATAAATCGGCGTTACACGTATTTTTAGCAGGTTTAGACGTATTCTAAAGCCTTTAAACATTGTTAGAGACATTGTAAACCTGTTTAAACAGCTTCTAACATATGCGAAGCCAGTTTAAAAGAATTAAAACAGCTTTATAACGCTTTGCGACGCTCTTAAACCCAATAAAACGGCTTTACACGTGTTTTTAGCAGGTTTAGACGTATTCTAAAGCCCTTAAACACTGTTAGAGACAGTTTAAAACTTTTAAAGAAGCTTGTAATATATGTGAAGCCAGTTTAATAGCAGTAAAACAGATTTAAAACGCTTTGCCACATTCTTAACCTCAATAAAACGGCTTCAAACGTGCTTTTAGCTGGCTTAGACGTATTCTAAAGACTTTAAACATTGTTAGAGACATTTTAAAACTATGTAAACAGCTTGTAATATATATGTGAAGCCAGATTAAAAGCAGTAAAACAGCTTTAAAATGCTTCGCGTTGCTGTTAGACTCAATAAAACGGCTTTAAACGTGTTTTTAGCTAGTTTAGAGGTATTCTAAATCCTTTAAACATTGTTAGAGACAGTGTAAAACTGTTAAAACAGCTTCTAACATATGCGAAGCCAGTATAAAAGCAGTAAATCAGCTTAAAAACGCTTCCCGTTGCTGTTAGACTCAATAAAACGGCTTTAAACGTGTTTTTAGCAGGTCAAGACGTATTCTAAAGCATTTAAACATTGTTAGAGACAGTGTAGAACTGTTTAAACAGCTTCTAACATACTTCACGCCAGTTTAAAATCAGTAAAGCAGCTTTAAAACCTTTCCCGACGCTGTTAACCTCAATAAAACGTCTTTACACATATTTTTAGCAGATTTAGACGTTTTTTAAAGCCTTTAAACATTGTTAGAGACAGTTTAAAACTTTTCAATTAGCTTCTAACATATGAAGCCACTTTAAAAGCAGTAAAGCAGCTTTAAAACTCTTTCCTACGCTGTTAAGCTCAATAAAAAGGCTTTAAACGTGTTTTTGGCCATTAAACATTGTAAGAGACAGTGTAAAACTGTTTAAACAGCTTCTGACATATGTGAAGCCAGTTTAAAAGCAGTAAAGCAGCTATAAAACGCTTTGCGACGCTGTTAACCTCAATAAAACGGCTTTAAACGTGCTTTTAGCAGGTCAAGACGTATTCAAAAGCCCTTAAACACTGTTAGAGACAGTGTAAAACTGTTTAAACAGCTTCTAACATATGTGAAGCCAGTTTAAAAGCAATAAAACAGCTTTACAACGTTCTGCGTTGCTGTTAGACTCAATAAAAAGGCTTTAAACGTGTTTTCAGCAGGTCTAGACGTATTCTGAAGCCTTTAAACACTGTTAGAGACAGTAAAAAACTGTTTAAACAGCTTCTAACATATGCGAAGCCAGTTTAAAAGCAGTAAAACAGCTTTAAGTCGCTTCGCGTGGCCGTTAGACTCAATAAAGCGGCTTTAAACGTGTTTTTAGCAGGTCAAGACGTATTCTAAAGCCCTTATACATTGTTAGAGACATTGTAAAACTGTTTAAACAGCTTCTAACGTATGTGAAGCCAGTTTAAAAGCAGTAAAACAGCTTTAAAACGATTCGCGTTGCTGTTAGACTCAATAAAACGGCTTTAAACGTGTTTTTAGCAGGTCTAAATGAAATCTAAAGCAATTAAACATTGTTAGAGACAGTTTAAAACTGTTTAAACAGCTTCTAAAATAAGTGAAGCCAATTTGAAACCAGTAATACAGCTTTAAAAGAATTCGCGACGATGTTGAACTCTATATAACGGCTTTAATCGTGTTTCTAGCTGGATTAGACGTGTTCTAAAGCCTTTAAACATTCTTACAGACAGTGTAGAACTGTTGAAACAGCTTCTAACATATGTTAAGCCAGGTTAAAATCACTAAAACAGCTTTAAAACGCTTCCCAAAGCTGTTAACCACAATGAAACGTCTTTACATGTGTTTTTAGCAGGTTTAGACGTATTCTAAAGCCTTTAAACATTGTTAGAGACAGTGTAAAACTGTTTAAACAGCTTCTAACATATGTGAAGTCAGTTTAAAAGCAGTAAAATAGCTTTAAAACGTTTTGCGACACTGTTAAACTGAATAAAACGGCTTTAACTGTGGTTTCAGCTGGTGTAGACGTATTCTAAAGCCTTTAAACATTGTTAAAGACAGTGCAAAACTGCTTAAACAGCTTCTAACATATGTGAAGCCAGCATACATGCGGTAAAACAGCTCCAAAACGCTTCGCGACGCTCTTAAACTCAATAAAACGGCTTTGAACGTGTTTCTAGCAGGTTTAAACGAATTCTAAAGCCTTTAAACATTGTTATAGACATTGTAAAACTGTTTAAACGGCTTCTAACGTATGTGAAGCCAGTTTAAAAGCGGTAAAACAGCTTTAAAACTCTTCCCGACGCTGTTAACCTCAATAAAACGGCTTTAAACGTATTTTTAGCTGGTTTTGACAAATTCTAAAGCCCTTAAGCATTGTTACAGACAGTGTAGAACTGTTTAAACAGCTTCTAAAAAAAGTGAAGCCAATTGAAAACCAGTAATACAGCTTTAAAACGATTCGCGACGATGTTGAACTCTATATAACGGCTTTGAACGTGTTTCTAGCGGGATTAGACGTGTTCTAAAGCCTTAAACATTGTTACAGACAGTGTAGAACTGTTGAAACAGCTTCCAACATATGTTAAGCCAATTTAAAATAAGTAATACAGCTTTAAAACGCTTCCCGACGCTGTTAACTTCAATAAAACGTCTTTACACGTGTTTTTAGCAGATCAAGACGTATTCTAAAGCCTTCAAACATTGTTGGAGACAGTTTAAAACTGTTTAAACAGCTTCTAACATATGTGAAGCCAGTTTTAAAGAAGTAACACAGCTTTAAAACGCTTTGCGACGCTCTTAAACTTAATGAAACGGCTTTAAACGAGTTTTTAACTGGTTTACACGTATTGTAAAGCATTTAAACATTGTTACAGAGAGTATAGAACTGTTTAAACAGCTTCTAACATATGTTAAGCCAGTTTAAAATCAGTAAAAGAGCTTTAAAGCGCTTCCCGAAGCTGTTAACCTCAATGAAACGTCTTTACATGTGCTTTTAGCAGGTTTAGACGTATTCTGAAGCCTTTAAACATTGTTAGAGAGAGTGTAGAACTGTTTAAACAGCTTCTAACATATGTGAAGTCAGTTTAAAAGCAGTAAAAGAGCTTTAAAATGTTTTGCGACGCTGTTAAACTCAATAAAACGGCTTTAACCGTGGATTCAGCAGGTCTAGATGTATTCTAAAGCCATTCAACACATACGCGTCAAAATATTTAATGTAGAACATCAATTCTTCAATTCGCGAATAATTGATGTTCAACATTAAT